>APFE030892512.1:0-35823 GCA_000404065.3 Pinus taeda
TTTCTTTCAAAGTTACCAGGCAATTTGGGAGATCTGATAATGAAGGATCTAGAAATTCAAATGAAAGGTCTAGATCAAATCTATTGGGTTCATCTTCTGTTCCGAGTGTCAGAAAAGGTCAAATATTTGTGTTGGCAGAAGAAAGCACACGACATCACTCCAAGTTCAGATGTCTGCAGAGCAATATTTCCATGGACGCCTTTTAAGTCAAAGAAGAAATCCAAAAGGTATGGCAAGTACAAACCCAAAAGAATATCTAACCCAAAGAGGCCATTTCAAAAATTCAGATTTTTAAAGAAAAGGAACAAACCCAGAAACAACAATTGTTGTTTCATTTGTAAACAAGAAGGACACTTTGCCAGAAAGTGCCCCCAGAAATCATCCAATAAACTCAAGGCTTGTGTAGATATTGAAGAGTTTCAGGATGACTGGTCTGTAGTTGAGTATGATGATGAAATTTCTGATGTATATATTCTTACCGAAGTTTCAGATTATGAAGATGATCATGAGTTTGTACAGAAAATGAATATTTGTCCATCCAGTTCAGATTTTTCCAGTGATCAGCATTACAGTGATATAGAGAGTTCTTCAGAAGAGGAGATAACAAGTGAGACAGAAGATGATTCAGATGATGAATCAGCAAGCACACTTTCAGTCAAAACAGACAAAGGTAAGCAACCTGCAGTACCTTTATCTCAATTCAGTTCTTTCTGTCCTTTTGAAAAGAAGATATCAGCGTCAACCAGTATGCCACAAGTAGAGTCTCCAAAAGAAGAATCAAACACTTTGTTAAAAAAGATTGTTAAAACAGACAGTTTAATTTACATTCCAGTGCAATTCCAAGTAAAGGGTGAATGGGTTTCAGTAGATGCTTTTGTAGACACTGAAGGTTCAAACAATCTAGCAAGACCTTCTCTTTTTAAATCCTTGTGGAAGCCGTTGAAAAACATATTGGTCTCAGAAATAATTGGAGGATCTGTTCAGCTCACACATTATGTAGATAACATTTCCTTAAAAGTTGGGGGGAGTGTAATAAAAATTTCAGCAATCCAGCACTACGACCCTTCAGCTAGTTTAATGCTAGGCATGCCATTTATAAACTCTTTGTTGCCTGTTACTATCATCCAAGATAAGCTGATAATAAATTTGAAGAAAAGAGCTATCTTAGTACGTAGACTAAGCCTTGCAAACTCTGAAGCTAGGTATGAAAATAGTCAGAAAAGAGTAGGCACTAGAAGGCCAATAAAAGATTCAGACGACTTGCAAGAAGTCCTACAGTTTTATGAAGCCAGAGCAGAAAATAAAACAAAACAGTTAGCCTGCATTGATACAAATTGGTCTACAGAGCAGAAAGATATATACCAAAGACTTCTAAAGCACTGCTCGGACAACCCTCAGAAATTTTGGGAAACTGAAAGTCCGATGCAGGAAATAGTCACCTTACATGACAATGGAGTAAAAGGGAAGATGATTCCATGTACACCATCTGATGAACAAGAAATTCGGAATTAGATTAGTGAATTACTAAAAATGCAATTAATTGAACCTAGCGAATCCCATTATGCATGTTCAGCATTCTTAGTAAGAAACCATTCTGAGATAGTAAGAGGAAAACCAAGAATGGTTATTAACTATAAACCTCTTAATGCCATTACTCAGAATTTTAATTATCCATTGCCAAGGCCAGAAGTTATTATGCAGAAAATTCAGCATAGTAAGGTGTTCAGCAAATTCGACATGAAGTCTGGGTATTATCAAATCCATATCCAGCCAGAAGATAGACACAAAACAGCTTTCATATGTCCAGCAGGATTTTATCAGTGGAAAGTTGTTCCATTTGGGCTGAAGAACGCTCCAGCCTTTTTCCAAAGAAGGATGGATTATATTTTTGCTAAATATGATTTCATAGTTACATATATAGATGATATATTAATTCACAGTCCAGATGTACATACTCACTTAAAGCATTTAGAGATTTTTCTTGAAGAAGTTAGAAAACATGGGATTGTTCTGTCAGAGAACAAGATGTCCTTATTTCAGGATAATATTAATTTTTTGGGGATAAATGTTGTTAATGGTGCTATTCAAATGCAGCCCCATGTGCTAACAAAGTTAACACAGTTTCCTGATGAATTGAAGGACAAAAATACAATTCAAAGATTTCTTGGAGTTCTGAACTATCTCCACAAATATATCCCAAATCTTTCAGAAAAGACAGCCCCGATTAGAAGATACATCAATCAAGGATGGTCTGAAGAAGCTACTGAAGCAGTAAGAAAGCTTAAAGAAGAATTTCAGCATCTACCAAGGCTTCAGCCACCAGTTGAAGGTTTACTTATTTTACAAACTGATGCTTCACTTGACTTTTGGGCAGCTGTATTGTTAGAACAACGGAAGAACAGCAAAGGGGAGATTGAAGAAAACTTGTGTAGATATGCTTCTGGGGAATTTACACCAAGTCAGAAAAATTACTTCATAGCTGAAAAGGAGACATTGACAATATTCAATGGTATTCAGCACTTTGAGGTATATCTCACCCCAGTAAAGTTTTTGATCAGAACAGACTCTAGAAATTTTAAATATTTTTTGTCTACTAAGATTTCAAGACAAATTGCAAAAGGCAGAATTTTAGCCTGGCAAATTTGGTTCCAGCAGTTTGACTTTGAGGTTGAGTGGATTCCAGGCAATTCCAATTGCTTGACAGATTCTCTGACTAGAGATATGAACAAGATGTATATAACCTGTAAATATTCAGTTTTTGAAATTCCAGGTAAAAAACCAAAAGATGATAGTTTTGCTACATTTGTAGATAGATTCAGAATTTTGGAAAATCATGTCAGTTGGTTAACAGATGAGATTAAAAAGGTAGCAGGTTTTAGACTCAGAAGAAACATGTGGATTCGAAAGTGTCAGGCATGGAAGTCAAAGAACCTAGGCATTTCCTTAGGGCTAGACGACAATTTGGTAAAAGTCTTTTCTTTGCCAAATATGAAAGTCAAGCTTTTATTCAGAAGTTTATGTGATCTATGGTCTAGCGTCTACACTAAAGAAATGATCTGGACTCTCATGGTTTTAAATTATTACCAGATCATAGGAGGTGTTGATTTTGCACTGAGCTTGTTTACAGGTGCCAAGGTTCTAGATCTAGAGGAAGTCCCCATGAAAGAAGAAATGGTAAAATATTTGGTATCATTAAAAATTCCCGACATTTTTGAAGAATTAGAATCAGCATTCCTCTAAAGGATTGATGAGAATTATGCAAATACTGATTCTTTCCCTCAATATGAGATCTTTGAAAATTTTGCAGATTGGGAGATCAGAGGAGGAAAATGTACAAAGATTCAAGTTACCAGAGTATCCCAGTGCATACAAAGAACGGTGCAATATTTAAAAACTTTTGCATATCCCTGGGATTTTCATAGTTTAAGAATCAGAGATAACATTGAGCCAAATCCTTTTACTCAGACTTTTAGTCAAGAAAGGATTGGCAGTATTGAATCTGGTAACAATTAAGAATTGATTAAACAACGTGCAGAATGGTTTCATGAGTTTGGAAATTTAAGACTGGTAGAGAAGTTGCAAATTTTGAATAAACTTGATGGATTACAAGGACAGCCTAAAGCAGTAAAATTCATAATTAATCAGAAGGCATTAGTAACCATCTCAGTCTTATCTCCAAATTGGAACAATAATGTCATCCACTTGATTAGTTTAATGATCTCGAAAAGAATATGCACATCAATAATCTTTGAACTAGGATGGCAACATAAAGATGTTTTAAATGAAAATTGTCGGTTGTGGATCCAGCATGCGATTGAAAGCTCCACTAATATGTTCCAGATATTTAAGTGGGAATTATTAGATGGAATTGAGCTGGCAGTACAGAGATCACCTGCGACCCGAAGTGATTTTAAAGATTCATTTCTTGATATTGAAGTTAGTGCTCTCCCGTTCCTGAATAAATGGGAAAAGCAAGAATTGATGCATACCTCTCACCAGTCGGGCCTACATAAGATAAAGACAAAATTTAGCACAGGAGAATCATCATCAGCAGCATCTCGCCGGACACCAATAATGCAATCAAAAGACAAAGCCGAAATGACAGATGCACAAGATCCAAATGATGGAATCGACGAACAGTATAATCGACTCATGAATCGGTACCATCAACAGCTGTTAGATGAGTACGAACAATCTCCAGGATCGTCCGAAGAAGATTCGTGGGAAACAAGAAGTCCGACATGGTAGAATCTTTGTCAGCAATGTGATAATGTTGGTCACATGTTGTGATAGGATTCCTTTGTATAGAAAAGATTGAGTAGACACCGTCGGTGGAAAAAGATACCGACAGGACCCTCAATTATTTTCTTTTGATGTCAGTTTTTAGATAGGTTTAGTTAGATTAAATCTATATAAGAGAGTGTTGGTGGATCATTCAGATCATCCTGATCATTCGAACAGTTTCGTGCTTCATTTCGAGCTGAGACTCTCTGTTGTAATATGCTTTATGTATTTGTTGCTTTACTTTATTAATATCGAAGCCCACTCGGCCGCCTGTCTGAGGACAGTTTCTGTAATCCGAAAGAGGTTTGAGCTGTAAGGCGCTTGAGTGAAGACCCGTGGAGAGAGGTCGTGTGGAGACTTGCGCATGGTCGCCTGAGGATTGGATCTCTGTTTTCAAAAGTGTTGTTTGGGAAGCGACTTATACTTTTACTCTTCCTGGGTATAACAGGGGATCCTCTACTTTCTTTTTTCATCAAGAGTCTAGAGTTGGGGGTCTATAGGGGGAATCTACTCCATTTTTTGCTCAGGCTGGTGATTCATCCAGTGCCTTACAATTTATACATGTAACACCATCCTCCCACACTTACTAAAACTTACTAGTCCACTCAAGTAAATATGTGACGAAGAGTTACTGTGATATGATTCAACACCCCAAGTATAGTTGAGGAAGTGGAATCGACGAAACGACACATTACAAACCTCCCTTAGGTGCTACAAGACCCCCTGGAGCTAATTTACCACTCTGGGTGCCAAATCCTGAGTTAACCTAACCATGCAATGAATTAAATCCCCAGTCGCTCACATGACAAGGCCTCCATGAAACTGGAACCCTCCAATCGCCCCCATAATTCCTGCAAGGTGGAGACTGCAATCGTTTTAAGTTAGTTATGTGTGAGAGACTGCAAGATTTAAGCCACTTTTTCTGGCCTAGTCTGCCTACCACTATCTTGAACTTGATGAGACCTTCCAAGACAATAAATGGCACCAAGAAAAAGCCTCTAACACAAAACTTAATTAAGTACTTGAACTAACCAAGCCTAACCATGATAGGCATTTCGTCGAACACATCATGAACATGTAATCTACAGGTCATAAATACACAAATGAGCATAGGGGTCTCATACTTATCTGAGGATCATCAATGAGGACCAATATCTCCTTCAAATAGCTACAATGTTATCTATTAGGTCATTCATTCATTGAAATTTCATGGACTAACCAAAACATGATGAGAGCCATAACTCAATTTTGTCATAGAGATGTAGGTAAACTATTTTCATTACATTGGTTAAATTTTTCAGACATGTACATACAGAGACAAATGACCCCTTGCCTCCCCCTTGCCTCCCCCTCGCCTATGAAGCAGTGCAACATGATATAGTTGAATACGAAAACGAGGGGGTGGAGGAAAAATTGGAGGATCTTGAAATTGAATGGAGATTCCTTTTTCCCAACCTACTCATCATAGATTCACTTCTATAATGCATGGTGAGGCATTTGGGTGAATTACATGATATGCTCAACCTCATGTCTAATTCTTGGTACTCTCTATGCCTTGAATCAATGTCAGCAGTTTCACAATTTAGAAACCTGAAACTATAACAGTACCTTCAGTTTCCTATTACTGAATTCAAGTAGTAGACTGCTCCATTCTGCAACACAGTTATGTGGATTGCGATCCATTTTGCAAGACCATGTTAAATTTAAAATATGAGCCTGTGAACAATATCCAAGATGATAGAGAAATATATTTAAATTTGTGATCACAACTAATCCGATTTAGAACAATGAGCTTATATTAATTGTAGAGCACAAGTGAAACAATATCTAGCTCGGTTACATATGGAAAACTTGGCTTCAAAAAAATACATAATACTAACGTTGTATATTCAAATCGAATTGGAATCCATGCTTATAGTAACTATATTTGAAGTGAGTGATTGACCTTTTGGGGCATGCATCAATCTTGATCTGGATCCACTACATTCACAAGCTCCTCAGCTAAATGATTATGAACTCCCTGCAGATGAAGAGTATGCATTGTGTACTCGATTAAAATATTTAGAGAGCTGACACTGGAACTTGAAACCTAAGGTGTACCTGACACTCTTCCACTGGAACCTGAAACCTGAAACCTGTGGCAAACCTAGTCTGACGATAAAAATCAACGACATGGTAATAAAATATTGGATGGGACGACGAAAATGGAGTGCGGGGATTGGTTTGGGCGAATAGTGTTTGCCCAACCAAACCCCGAAAAGAGAAAACCTTTGGTGTAACAAGGTACAAAATTTTAAAATTCCTAAAATGAACAAATCGATCACATAGATGTCTTATTAGTATATTTTATGGTACAATAAAATTAATAAATCGATCATATCGATGTCTTATCAATGTAATTTTCGATCCAATTTTTTTTTTTGAAAGGACTATAAGGTAACATCTACCACGTGAATGATTAATTGAGTGTGAACTTTATTTCCTAACAATCATACACTGCATCATTTGATGGCTTTCCAGCATTTTAAATAAAATTAATGTGGTTCGAGAATAATTTTAACAAGTGTAATATGTAGTTGATCTAAAATTGGAGGAGAAATTCTCCTTCCTAAAAACTGACCATCCTCTGACACCTTGCAAGTAAAAACGGGTCTTATAAAAAAAAGAAGTTTTAGGGTCTCTTCAATCATAATGAGTTAGTTTTCATGTGAACTTTAAACAAGAAACATATCATCATGAAAATCATAAGGGAAAACAAGAAGAGAGACAAAAAAGAAATTGTGGTAGAGTTCACCCCTCCTGTGCTACATCTTCGAGCCTACTAACACAGTTAGACCGCTCCATAGATTCCAGTGATAAAAGAGTACATGAAATGTATTGACAAATAAGTGGATAGTTTCCCCTTCAAGGAAACATTCTCCTAAAAATAACTCACTCTAAAAAGCATGACAACCTATAGGTGATGAAACAGTCAACAAGAAAAGGGCTTTCCCATCAAGACCCTGTACTCCATCTGAATATGAGCATACATGTACAACAATTCCACATTGAAGTACTAATAGAGAGCTTTCCTCAAAAAATACATAATGAGAAAAGATAAACATGAGTTGCACCATAGATGTCACGGCTGCTAAAGATAACATATGAAGGCTAGAAAACCCCTACAACGTCCTCTCCATGCTCAAAAGAATTCAAAAACTCCTTCAAATCACTGATTGTACCTTGCACCCTATGACTCTAAACTGTAAAAACTCCTTCGAAAAGAGCTCCAATCAATAAACAGAGGCTTCCATTAGATTCAGAATGTCTAACAACCACCATCTGGGTTCTTCTTGGGCTAAAAAAGACCAAAAAAATCATCAAGTTATGGCTCTCCCAAGTTTCCTGCTATTCGTCCTCCAAATTGGATAAACCTACAAAGAGAGTGACATTTTCGCCCTTTTATATGCTAGGAAGGTGAAAAATGTTCCCACCATTGGTGTAAATTTTTGCTTCATTAATTTTCCCAATAACCTTGTAGGCACAAAAACATGGCCACATGGTTCGCTATAAGGCCAGGGGTTGGGACAATAGTCTGTCCCCGCCAATCTTAGTGCCTTTTATGTCGGGTTTTTGGTCGCATGGGTTGATGTGGTCGTGGTCTGGGCTTAACTGCCCACCCCCACCATGCTAGCTCTTGAATGTATAGCCCATGGTTATGTGTCAGCACCGTAACCTAGGGCTAGGCCACAACTTCGCCCCCACTTTGGTAGCACCCACCTAAACTGTGTAGTGTCATATGACTTCCATGAAACACAGTGCTAGGGCCTACAACCCACCCCCTCTTCCAAGCACCTCTCCTTTGTGCCATGTTCCTATGGGAGTTCTTATGACTAAGCACTAGGGCTCATCCCTAAACCATCTCCAACATCGCTCTCAGTCTGGCGGAAATGCACATGACCAAGAGCTGTTGGGTGTGAAGCCTGATTATCTTCTTTATTTAGAGGTTTTTCCACATTGGACACCAGTTCGTAATGTGACAGCAACGTCACCCGTAAAATGTACGCTGCAAGGGGGGTCCACAAGAGCAGTTGCGATCTTTGGGAGGCCCCCCTTGGCGAGGGATTGGGGGCAATGCCCCCAAAGCTAAAAATAGATGTAAAATTTCCTTGTAAAATTTTGCAATTTTGTAGTCAATATGGGTCATTCATTAGGTGAAGATCTAACGGTAGAGGTTATGTTTAATTTAGGGTTTTTTCCCTAGAAGGAAACCCCTCGCTATAAATGAGGGAATTGTATTGCGTCTATGTATATCTATATTCTGAGCGAGAAAGAGAGAGGATATTGTGTGAGAGCGAAGAGATTTGTTATAGGTTGTATCTCTTCAGTTTGTTGGATACTATAAAAGGAATGACTGGCTATTTCTCCGTGGACGTAGCCCAAATTGGGTGAGCCACGTATCTCTGTGTCGCTCTTGTTTTATGAATTTTCTGTGTTTTTATTCTGCAATATATTTTATGTGTTCTATTGCTCTGTAATATATAATTCTCTAAAAATTGGTATCAGAGCTTAAGGTTTATTGGGCTAATAGACTCGCAGGAGAGAAGGGTTCCTGGTTCGAGTGGGAGCAATGGCGAAAGATGGTAGGTTTATGGTCGAAAAATTTAACGGCCAAAACTACCAGCTATGGAAGATGCATATGGAAGATTATCTGTATCAGAGAGATCTGTACCTACCATTGAGCGGAAAGAAAAAGAAGTCGGTGAATATGAAAGACAAAGAATGGGATATTCTCGACAGAAAGGCACTTGGAACAATACGACTATGATTAGCGGCGTCGGTAGCCTTTAATATTTCAAGGGAAACGAAAACAGAGGATTTAATGAAGGCATTGGCCAAACTATATGAAAAACCCTTGGCCTCAAATAAGGTGTTTCTTGTGAAGCGTTTATTTAATATGAAGATGTCATAAGGTGGATCTGTTGCTGATCATTTAAACGAATTTAATACAATTATCAGTTAGTTAAGTTTCGTAGGGGTAACTTTTGATGATGAAGTTAGGGCTCTGTTATTTCTATGCTCATTGCTAGAAAGTTGGAATGGTTTAGTTATGGGCATTAGTAACTCTATCTCTGGATCTAGTACTTTAAAGTTTGATGATGTTGTCAGTGCAATCCTTAGTGAGGAAATGTAGTGGAAAAGCTCTGGTGAGACATCAGGGAATGTTTTGACTGTAGAGACTAGGGGAAGAAAAATGGAAACAGGAAAGAGCCCAGGATATCGTAGTAAGTTGAGGAAAAGCATATCCAAGTCTAGATCGGGGATAGTGTGCTGGAAATGCTGGAAGAAAGGACACCTGAAGAAAGACTACAAGTATCGAAAGGGAAAAGAAGGAGACACGCAGTAAGAAAACAATCATGAAGAAAATGTGAAAGGTGATGTGTTGCAAGATGCTTTGATTCTTTCATTAGAAAATATTATTGAAACCTGGGTGGTATATTGAGGAGCCTCATTCCATGCCACACTTGATAGGAAACATCTTCATAATTATGCTCAAGGAGATTTTGGACAAGTTCGATTGGGTGATGATAAACCTTGTAAAATCATTAGAATGGGTACAGCTTTCATAAAACAATAGAATGGAAATCAATGGCTATTGAAGGAGGTAAGGCATGTTCTAGATCTGAAGAAAAATCTAATTTCAACAGGGAAATTAGGGGGAAGGTTGTGTGATTACGTTTACAGATAAAACCTGGAAGTTCAGTAAAGGATCCCTGGTAATAGAAAAAGGAGAAAAGGTTGGTACATTGTATATATGCAATGGTATTTCTAATTTTGTTAATGATTTAACCTCTACATGAGAAGATATGACATTGTGGCATCATAAGCTTGGGCACATGAGTGAGAAGGGGATGTAGATTATTCACTCAAGAAATTTGTTGCCAGGTTTGAAGCATGTTGATTAAAATTATGTGAGAATTGTGTTTATGGAAAACATAAGAGAGTCAGATTCCTCAGAGTTAGGAAAGAAAAGAAGAGAGAAAAATTAGAGCTTGTGCATACAGATGAATGGGGACCTTCTGAGGTATCATCTCTCGGTGGCTCTTGTTATTATGTTACTTTTATTGATGATGCAACCAGAAAAACCTGGATTTATTGTATTCGAAATAAATATGATGTATTTGATACTTTCAAGAAATGGAAAGCTTTGGTTGAAAATGAGACAGGAAAAAGGTTGAAGTGTCTCAGATCATTAAATGGAGGTGAATATTGCAGCAAACAGTTTGATAGGTACTGTTCAGAGAATGGAATTCGCATAGAGAAGACAGTTCCAGCAACACCACAATAAAATGGTGTGTCAGAAAGGATGAACAGGACAATCATGGAGCGTGCAAGGTGCATGAGATTGCATGCAAGATTTCCTTTACGATTTTGGGAAGATGTTGTAGATACTGTTGTTTATCTAATAAACATAAGCCCTTCAAGTTCCATGGATGGTGGTATTCCAGAAGAGGCATGGACAGGTAAAAAAGTAAACTACTCATTTTTAAAGACTTTTGGTTGTGAATCCTTTGTCCACATTAACAAAGAAAATAGAACAAAGCTTGAGGAAAAATCAAATAAATGTACCTTTATTGGATATGGTGTTAATGATTTTGGTTATCGCTTTTATGATTATGAAAAACACAAAATCATTAGAAGCAGAGATGTCATATCCAATGAAAAGGTTATGTATAAGGATCAGTTGCAGGAAAAAGAAAATAGAGAATACACAGTGCTTTATGAGATCATAGAAAAAGTGATGGTGCCTGAAAATCATAATGATGATTAGCTAGAACAACAACAGTAACCACAACATCAACAAGCACCTCAAACACTTGAAAGTGTTGTTAGAAGATCTACCAGGATAAGTAGACCCCCTTAATAATACTCTCCTTCATTATATTATGTATTCTTGACTGATTCTGGTGAACCAGAATGTTATGAAGAAGCAGTGCAGGTAGAAACTAAGAAGATGTGGGAGAAGGCCATGTAAGAAGAGATGGACTCATTAGCACATAACTAGACTTGGGACTTAGTCAGGTTGCCTGCAGGTAAAACAACATTGCAGAATAAATGGGTTTACAAGTTGAAGGAAGAAGATGGAGGTAGAAAAAGGTATAAAGCTAGAATTGTGTAGAAGGGGTTTGCACGGAAAAAGGGTATAGACATTGATGAGATATATTCTCCTATTGTTAAATGACTTCAATCAAAACCATTTTAAGTCTAGTAGAAGCTGAAGATTTTCATCTTGAGCAGTTACATGTAAAGACAACCTTTCTCCATGGGGATTTGGGGGAAGAGATATATATGCAGTAGCCACAAGATTATGAGGTAAAAGGGAAGGAGAAACTAGTGTGCAGGTTGAAGAAGAGCTTGTATGGCTTAAAACAGGGTCCAAGGCAGTGGTATCTAAAATTTGACAGGTTTATGTCTGAACAAGATTATACTAGATGTCACTTTGATCATTGTGTTTATCTCAAAAGGAAAAATGATTGCAGCTATATTATATTGTTATTGTATGTAGATGAAATGCTTGTTGCAAGTTCTAACATGTAGGAAATAAACGTGCTCAAAAGAAAATTGGCAAACTCATTTGAAATGAAGGATTTGGGTGCTGCAAAACAAATCCTTGGCATGAAAATAACTAGAGACATGAAGAATCACAAATTAACTTTGTCTCAGAGTGAGTACATACAGAAGGTGTTGAAAAGGTTTAATATGAAGAATGCAAAACCAGTTAGTATACCTTTGTCTAGCCATTTCAAACTAGGTAAGGAAATGCGTCCCAAGACTCAAGAAGAAATGGATCATACGTCTAAAGTTCCATATGCATCAACAGTTGGAAGATTAATGTATGCAATGGTCTGCACAAGGGCTGATATTGCACATGCAGTGGGAGCTGTAAGCAGGTACATGAACAATCTAGGAAAAGAACATTGGATGGTAGTGAAGTGGATTCTCAGGTATTTGAGAGGTACCACAAATCAAGCATTATGCAAAGGTGGTTCAAACACTGCTCTACAAGGATATGTTGATGCAGATATGGTGGGTGATAGAGATAACAGGAGGAGAACCACAGGGTATGTGCTTACTGTAGGTGGAACAACTGTCAATGGGTCTCAAAACTACAAAGTGTTATTGCACTCTCAACAACAGAAGCAGAGTATGTTGCTGCTACAGAGGCTAGTAAAGAAATGATTTGGTTACAAATATTTCTAGATGAATTGGCTAAGAAGTAGGAGTTGGGCAGGTTATATAGTGACAGCCAGACTGCCATACATCTTGCAAAGAACTATGCTATTCATTCCAAGACTAAACATATACAGCTCAAGTACCATTTCATACGGTCAACATTGGAAGATGGACAGTTAAAGTTGGAAAAGATACACACTAGCTAGAATCCTACAAATATGTTAACAAAAGTTGTAACCAGGGAGAAACTGAGATTCTACTCAGTTTCAATTGGTCTTCAAGTACAATGAAGAATATGAGAAATAACCAGGTCCAAAGTCGAGTGATTGTCCAGCAAATGAAGCAGCGGTGGAGTTTCTATAATCAGTCTCCAAGTGGGAGATTGTTTGGTGTGGAGCCTGATTATCTTATTTATTTAGAGTTATTGCCACATTGGACCCTAGTTCGTAGAGTTGCGGCAACGTTTCCCATAAAAAGTGCATTGCAAGGGAGGTCCAGGGGAGGCAACTGTGATCTTTGGGATTCCCCCCCCCCAGCGGGGGATCGAGGCAACGCCCTCGAAGCTAAAAATAGAGGTAAAATTGCCTTGTAAAATGTTGTAATTTCGTAGTCAATCTAGGTCATTCATTAGGTGGAGATCTGAGGGTAGAAGTTATGTTTAATTTAGGGTTTTTTTCCCGAGAATGCAACCCCTCGCTATATATGAGGGAATTGTATTGCGTATATGTATATCTGTATTCTGAGTGAGAAAGAGAGAGGAGATTCTGTGAGAGTGAAGAGGGAATTACAACGGATCGGTTGTAGGTTGTATCTCTTCAGTTTGATGGATAATATAAAAGGAAGGACTTATTGTTTCTCTGTGGACGTAGCCCAAATTGGGTGAACCACGTATATCTATGTCACTCTTGTATTATGCATATTCTATGTTTGTATTTCTGCAATATATTTTATGTGTTCCATTGATATATAATATATAATTCTCTAAAAAGAGCTAGGGCTAAAGTCTAGCCCTCCTCGCCAATGCTCCATTCTGGTTTGTGCTTTGTCTTGTGGGTGGTTAATATGACCAGGGGCCAGTCCCCTCTACTCTTCTCCATCCGCATCAGGGTTTTATGGTGATGCACAAGACTAGGGGTTGGGGCTCACCGCCCAACCCCACTCCCAACACGCCATAAATTAGCCCTTAAATATATGTGGCAACGTATGTAGGTTAAGACCCATCATGCAGGAGATTTGGTAAGGCTCAGAATTTGGAAGTAGAAGGTTACCCGTTCAAACCCTCTCGAGGCCAACCGACCCTTAAGAAATTTTTTGGCTAGTGTGGAGGCAGTGCGTGGCGACCTTAGTTTGGGCTATGTGGTATCCTCCCATTGGGCCACCAAAACAAAATTTGACCAATGAAAATGTGCCAACCTGCACCTATATGAGCTCACCACATGCAAAGTCATGATTGTTTGACCATATACCTAGTAGGCATGTTGACATCAACAGTACAGCCTACCCTATCAGCAGCCCAGTCAGCACAAATGCAAGTTATTTTGTTGTTGAGCCAAATGATCATAACATCATAACTTCATCATATGACATTAGATTGAGGTGATTCAAGTGTCATTGAAATCATAACGATGGAAATTACAATTTGACGCTAGTTTCAAAACGTTCTGGGCAATTTCATTTTTGAGCAAAAAAATGATCTCTAGATCATACCTCCCCACCAGGAACTTTTGGACTCCAAAAAAAAATGAGGAAAAATATCAAAACTTCCCAAATCTCAATCCTTAATGTCATGTTTTCAATTGGTGCCTTCAAGCTCCAATCAAGGTACTCCACCTATCCTCTACTTGAAGTCCTCACCTTGCTATCAAGAACTGAGCCACAATTCTTAAAACCATGCAAGAAAAATAAAAACATTGATGGATGGCATCTAAACATTCTCTCCAAATCCATCTTTCAAGGCTCAAGCAACTTCATAATTAAGTTCCCTTGTTGAAGACAAACTTGACTTTCCATCTTGGAAACCATAAACAATTCAATTTTTTTCCATGCACTATTTCAAACTTTTCTTTATTGTCCTCAAACTGTGCTTGTACACAAAAGTACTATGGTTGCAATAATTCAATGACACATGTGGATTTGTCCACAAAACATAGTAACTTATTGTACAATATTTATCAAATATTTTATTCACAACAAGATTCATCTTGAAACACTTGTATCGATGAGTAAATTACACAATTGGAGACATTGTTAAGAAGGGTTTCGGTGTAAATCACATGTAGAAAACATTTGTCGACGCGTTTCGAACCAACCAGTGTGGTTCATCCCAATGTTCATACAATGTTCATCCCAAAAATTCCTCAAACAATTGGACTCATAAACAAGCCAACATAACATGACATGTCAATGAAAAACATACTTTTTGCAACTAGTGATTATTCTTATTTCACTTTATAAAATAGCCAAAACAGGTAATGAACAACAAGTATTTACAATTTAGAAAGCAACAAACTATACAAACAGTATAGCCAATCTTTGCCTCTCCTAGGCTTATTGGTTCTATTTATACATCTTCTTTGCTTTGAAGGTTGCCTTAGGAACTATGCAAGTATCCTCTTTTCCACATGTTTCTTTCCTTGCATTGGTTTGCATAACCTCTTTATCCTTCTTGGGACGAAATTTTGGATGAAGTTTCCAACACCTTTCATTCCCATGCCCATTCATGTTACAATGGATACATAAATAATTTTGCTTGCCCATTGACAAGGAAGTATTCAAATTTGAGGGGGGTTTTCATGCTTGATGCCAAGAATTTGGTCCATTCTTTTGACAATCACTTTGTGTTGCTCACAATCAGCCATGCAATGGTCAACTACATTACAAAAGGTGCAAGGATACATGTCCCACAAATAATCAAAATTACCAACATTTTGAAAGTTCCCATGACATTTATACATGTCCCTTGGGTTGTAACTTTGATGATGAGGATTGGATGATGACATACAAAGTCCTTTGAAACATTCATCTCTCTTGGGACATAAATTACCATTATCAATACCATCTTGGTGTGACATATCATCATCTGATGATTTCTTTGAATCAAAAAGTTTAGAACAATCTCCAAACTCTCTATGACCATAACCCAATCCTTCATATCTTGGTCTCTCCTTTACCTCGGTAGGATTGGTAATACATTGGCCATTGATTATGAGGCCTCCTCCTTAATAACCCATCTAAGCTAGCAACTCATACCAATGCCTTTAGTATGTCTTTCAAAGGCCGCAAAAGATGTGTTATCAACATAAACTAAAGGATTTGAACTCGAGATGTTGATTACCTCCTTGGATTTTCCACCCATATTTCCTGCTTCAAATGCTGATGACGAATTTGAAGATGACTCAAGCCACCCACTTTTACCAACAGGTATATAATGAGAATCTTTGAGATGCTGACAAAACTCACAAGCATCATTCTCCACATAAGGTACACGACCTATGTTTGGACCATGCGCACAAATTGGTTTCACTTTGGAGGAATTCTTCATTGATTTTCGAGTGGAACTTTCACCAACTTGTTCCTCAAGCACATGCTGCAACTAAAGGCACATATGCCTCTTCTCCTCTTCAACAACTTCAAGCAATCTCCTCAATTCAACATTCTCCATTCGAAGAGACATGTTCATCTCCTCTAGATCATGGAGACTTTCAAGCTTCTTTCCCATACCTGCAACTTGGTAAGAACCAGCTCTGATACCAATTGATCTGAAATTGGAGGAGAATTTCTCCCTCCTAAAAATGGACCGTCCTCTAACGCTTTGTAAGTAAAAATGGGTCTTATGAAAAAAACAAGTTATATGATCTCTTCAAGGATAATGAGTTAGTTTTCATGTGAAATTTAAACAAGAAACATATCATCATGAAACTCATAAAGGAAAATAGGAAGAGAGAGAAAACATAATTTGGTGATGGAATTCACCCCTCCTAGGCTACATCTCCGGCCTTGATAACACAACTAGACCACCCCATAGATTTTAGCGATAAAAGATGATCAAATGTGTTGACAAATGAGTGGCTAGTTTCTCATTCAAGGAAACATTGTCCAGCAAAGAAATATCACCCTCAAAATAATGACAACCTACAGTCAGTCATGAAATAGTCAACAAGAAAAGTGCTTTCCCATCAAGACCCTGTACTCCATCTGAAAATGATTATACATGTACAAAAATTCCACATTGAAGTACTAATAGAGAGCTTTCCTTAAAAAACCATAATGAGAAAAGATAAACATGAGCTGCACCATAGATGTCACAACCACTGCAGATAACATATGAAGGCTAGAAAACCCCTACAAGGTCCTCTCCATGCTCAAAAGCATTCAAAAACTACTTCAAACCACTTATTGTACCTTGCACCCTATGATTCAAACCTGGAAAAATTCCTTCCAAAAGGGCTCGGATCAATAAACAAAGGCTTCCATTGAATTCAAGATGTCGAACAACCCATATATGGGTTCTTCTTGGGATCAAAAAGACCAAAAAATCATCAAGTTATGGCCCTCCTAAGTTTCCTACTATTCATCCTCCAAATTGGATCAACCTACAAAGAGAGAGACATTTTCACCCTTTTATCCGTTCGGAAGGCAACAAATTCGCCCGTCATTAGTGTGAATTGTCGCTTCATTATTTTTTCCAATAACCTCATAGGCGCAAAAACATGGCCACATGGCACGCCATAATGCCAGGGGCTAGGCCAATGGTCTGCCCCCACTGGTCATGGCACTTATTCTGGTTGGTTGTTGGTCGCATGGGTTGATGTGGTCGGGGGTTGAGGCTAACCAGTCGCTCCTGGCACGCTAGCTCCTGAATCTATAGTCCGTGGTTATGCGCCGACATTGTGACCTGGGGCCAGGCCTCAACTCTACCCCCACTCTAATAGCACCAACCTAAACTTCATAGGGTCATATGGTTTTCACGAAACCTAGGGCTAGGGCCTACAACCGGCCCCCTTCGCCAAGCGCCTCTTCTCTACGCCATGGTCCTGTGGGAGTTCTCGTGACCAAGGGATAGGGCTGGTCACTAAGCCCTCTCCAACTGCGCTCTCAGTCTGGTGGAAATGCACATGACCATGAGCCAGGCCTATGCACATGATCGTGAGCCAGGCCTAGCTCCCGAATCTATAGTCTGTGGCTATGCGCCGACACTGTGACCTGGGGCCAGGCCTCAACTCTACCCCCACTCCAATAGCACCAACCTAAACTTCATAGGGTCATATGGTTTTCACGAAACCTAGGGCTAGGGCCTACAACTGGCCCCCTTCACCAAGCGCCTCTTCTCTACACCATGGTCCTGTGGGAGTTCTCGTGACCAAGGGCTAGGGCTGGTCACTAAGCCCTCTCCAACTGCGCTCTTGATCCGGTGGAAATGCACATGACCATGAGCCAGGGCTAAAGTCTAACACTCTCTACCAACATTCCATTCTAACTTGTGTTTGGTCATGTGGGTGGTTAATATGACTAGGGATCGGTCCACGCTACTCTTCTCCGTCCACGTCATGTTTTTATGGTGATGCAGAAGACTGGGGGTCGAGGCACACCGCCCGACCCCTCTTCAAACACAGCGTAACTTAGCCCTTAAATATATGTGGAAACGCATATAGGTTAAGACCTATCGTGCATGAGAGTTGGTAAGGATCAAACTTTGTAAGTGGCAAGTCACCCATTTCAACTTTGTCGTGGCCATCCGACCCTTATGAAAATTTTTTGCCAGTGTGGAGGCACCACGTGGCGCCTCCAGTTCGGCCCCGAGCAAGCCTCCCATTGGGCCACCAAAACAAAATTCGACTAATGAAAATGTGCTAACCTGCACCTGTAAGATGCTGCCAGTTAGCAAGTCGTGATTGGTCAATCGTATGCCCAATAGGCATGCTGACATCAGCAGTATGGACTACCTAGTCAGCATTCTAGTTAGCACACCTTCAAATTTTTCCGTCGCTGAGCCAAATGATCAAAACATCCTAACTTTGTCATACCACATCAGATCGAGATGATTCAAGTGTCGTTGGAATCAAAACGACGAACACTACGACTTGACACCAATTTCGAAACATTCTTGGCACTTTTATTTTTTTTAGCAAAATTTTGATCTTCAGATCAGCAGTGTTGCTGTTACTAACTTGCCTCTTATGCAAAAAGCAATTGATAGAAAAATAATCCTCATGAGAATAATTATATAGTATAATATAAAATTACTATAATAAAAAATCTTGGAACATAAATTATGTTAAAAAAATAGGTCTCATATGGTTTAAATTATATTAAAAAAATTAGTCTCATATGATTTGTGTAATCACTTGACTACACACAAGATACAAAATTGTGAGAAAAAAACCAAGGTTTAACTTGTTTACTTATTGTTTGCTTTGTCATTTTGTTGTGCCCCAAGGCTCCGTGAATTTGCTCATGTAAAATACATCATACTAAAAATTATAACTTAGTTTAAACCAGAAAAGCTATGACATGTTGAATTGTAAAAACCTTACATATACATCTATGGTATTTGACAATAACTAGGTTTTACCATAAATCTCATTTTTAATTATGAGAAAGTAGAACATTTTGTAGTTATTTTTTACAATACATACTATGTGTTATATTATTTATATTACATAGTTAAGAATGAATTGACAATATATCATATTTTCACCTAAATTAACTTAAAACTTTATGTATCACTATCTATATATAAAAAAGGTAAAATATAATACTATATATATAAAAATAAATATATTACTATACAATATATTAATATAAATTAATATGATTAATAATTATAAATAAAATAATGAAAATTCATTATCATATAATAATTATAAATATTTTATAAAAAAAATTCAATATTATTATTTTAATATTATTTTTAAAAATTTATATTTAAAAAAAAAACTAAATAATAATATAATATATATTTAAAAAAAAACAAACATATTTCATCAGTATTATTTTTAAATCTCAATAATAACCCTTATAAACTCTGAAATCACTTTATTATTAATAAGAATTAAGTCATTTTTCACATTCCACTTAATATTAAACCAATTCCTTTTCGTTCACACAATAATAATTTAGTTGTTATAACTTACAATCATGGGTAACACAACCATCTACCAGGTTTCTCGAAAACAGTCAAGCTACACAAAGGTGTTAATCATTGTCATTAAAAACTACAGCTACAACTATTGTTTGTATGTCATAAGGCTTAGATAAAATAAAAATGAGAAATGTAATAATTTTTACTTTTAAATAATTTATTTTTATATACTATAACATTATAAATAAAAAATTAAATAAAAATATAATAATTAAATATTAAAAATGTTCAAATTTATTTTGATAAAAGTCTTATGTAAGAAAAAAGAAAAATTGAAAAAAATCACCACACTTTTAAAAAACAAAAACCAATAAAGAAAAATTAAGATATTGATACTGTAAATAGGAAAAAAGAAAAATCTAAATGTGAAAAAGTGATCTCGGAGTAGAGTGTTGTATAGACATTACAACGTGAGTACCGTTGTGGCGTATGGAAAAGATCTCAGTGCCACTTCTCTGTTATTTACGTGGCCCTTCGTATAATGGCCCCAGTATGACAAATTTGACCTTGTTCAGAGACTTATAATTCTTTTGAGTTTAGACTACTGTGATTTATATTGAAAATTTTCTGACTAGCTACTTTCATGTACCTGCCAACCGGTTATGTTGTAATAGTTTCTGGGTTAAAAAGTTTTGATTTTAAATAAATCTAAAAATTTTATATTAAATTCAATGGTTTCCAATATAATTAAATATTTTAAATTTATTAAATTTTTTAAATATAACTATTTTATGAGTCTATATTAATAATTATTAGAAAAAAAATGTAAAAAAAAAACACTAAAATAATACTGGTCGACCAAATCAATTATAATGTTTATTTGATTTGATAAATGCACAGTGTACTATAGCTAAAAGCTTATTTTTATACATATGGATCGCTACTCTCTTTCAGAATTATTTTCGTTCCGCCTTACTTTTATTTATTTAGAAAGTTGGAAAGTTATCAATTGTGTGAAAACCGGGAGAAATTTTCAATATGGAATAATGCAGTGTACGACTGACACTGTAATTATATAGGGACGTCAGTTTACCCGTTTTTGGCCATTTTAACCCTAAATTACGGTTTACTCCAAAATAAACCCGTCATTGTTACCTGGCTAATTATTTATAAAACTGTCAAAATGATGGGCAGATAAAAAATCAAAAGTTTCAATTATATATACATATTTTATTTATACATATATTTACTCCAGACTGGCGCACTCCAACTCTCAACTTCCGCATTTAATTCATTAGATTTGATGTCAGGCGATATCTATTATTCAACAAACTCTCAACTTCCGCATTTAATTCATTAGATTTGATGTCAGGCGATATCTATTATTCAATCTATCAGATTTGATATCAGGTGATTCTATTATTCTATCACTTTGGGTGCAGCGCAGAGAAACCAAAATCCTTTTCTTTGAATCAATTCAATAGATTATTGAACAAAAGTTTATAAATGCCAGAGGAAGCTTTTCCATTCAAAAATTACATCGAAGCTCACAAAGAAGGTAGGAAAGTGGGAAGATCACTATTGCAAGAAAAGTGGCTTTTAAAGTTGTGTTTACCATTCTCAATTTTCTGTTACTTGTGCCTTAACGCTATGGGAATTTTATAATATCCCTGATACAGAGTTTCATACAATAATAAACAGAAATACAAGCACTCCAGCATTCAGGGAAGAGTAAGCATTTATCCAAATAAAGACTTCTCTAGATTTGGGTTAATAGCAGAGTGTTCAGGTATGCCCAAGTTTTCTTCGGGCTTTCTCATGCAGTGGAAGCAATGCGTGATGCGTGTTTGCAGTTTTGAAGATAAGGCCATTTGTAAACTTGTTTGTTAATTTATTTGGATAAGCAACCGTCTTGAATGCTAAGGTAGGTTTGGTTGGCAAAGAACATTTAAGGGAATTTTTTTTGAATATGTCATTTTTCTTTTCTTTTTTGTAGTTCGAGGCTATTTATTGCATTTTTATTTAGCATATATCATTTTTATCTTAATTATCTTTAAAAAAATAGATTAGGTTAATTGAGATTATAAATAATAATATTTCCAAGTTACTCTGAAGTCAAACTCTACTGGGACAAGTTAGCTAGACATTCCAAGTCTAATCTACAAAATAGTTGTTTTTTGTGAGTATTTTATTTACAACAATTACAGTAAAAGTTTTCCACTAGGTGTTGGAGAACACATGTCCAACATTGATAATTTTCTGACCAATACCAAAAAGGTGAATGCCAATTACAAAACAAAACATCTAAATACTTAAAAATTGCACTTTGAATGACATTCCTAAAAGATAAATTCTTAGAAGAAACCAACTTGAAATCACTTCTTTGTAAAAGAGAAAAATTGTATTTTGCATTATGGAAAAATTTAGAGTTTTTTTTTTTATTCAATGGAATTCCCTTATCATTTAAAAACTTGCGTTAATGAGTATTAATTAAATAGAAATTACGTGGTTTATAATAAAAATATAATAATATAATGAGGAAGATTTGATCCTCATATTGCATCACTTTCTTTGAAATAGCTAGATTATATGACCTTATACATTTCTAAATTGCAGAAAATTTGATAAAACATATATTTATAAAAATGGACATGGATATAAACTATGAATTTGTTACATTAGATTATTAGGGGTTTTCTTGTAAGAGTTATGGAGTGTTTTTCTTATGAGAATCTTACACTCTATAACTCCATAAATATAGGTTTTGCTAATATGGAGTTATGAGAATATGGATTGTCATTCCATTACCAATCTATTTAGTTATGGAGCGTCATATTTAGAATATTTAGTTAAAATATTTCAAATATTCTAAATTATGTGACACAAGCTAACAGTGGAAATAAAATGGACTTAAATAATGAGCTGACTTGGGTTTCTTGCTTTGACAACTCTTATTTAATTTTTAACCCTATCATATATTATGAAGTGGACCACCTACATTGACGGACTTTCACAATTCCCTATTAATATCTTTTCTTGAAACTTGTACAAAATTCATTTTTTAAATATTTTTAATATAAATAAAATTATATATACCTTAATTTATTTTATTATATAAAAAGGTATATTAAAATTTTAAAAAAAATTATAAAATTTTCACTTAATATGTTTTATAGGAAAAATATTATGCAAGGCAGAAATAAATATTAAAGTCATCTGAAATGTGATTAAAAAATAAAGTCGTAAGGAAAAAAGTTCGTGATGGGCAGGGGGACCCGTCAAATTTAACCCCGGGTGGGATTATTATATTTAACCGGCAACGCATTGTAATAGCAATTAAATGAAATTCAGGAAGCTGCAAACTGAAATGCTTACTTGCATATAGTACCCTATATAATTACAGTGTCAACCTTCAGTGCGATTATTATTATATAATTAGTGTCCGCCTTCAGTGGGATAATTACAGTGTTGCCTTGGCTTTCCTTTTCGGTCAGTAGGTCCAGCAACGCATTCTAAAAGCAATTAAATGAAATTGAGAAGCTCGAAACTGAAATGCTCTTGATGCTGATGTATAGATTTTTAAATTGGTTTAAACATTAAAATTTAAATTTAAAGATAATCAAGGAATTACGCAGGACAGATTGACTTGTAATTTGATTAAAAATTTAATGGAAATGTATATTTATTTGAATGTATATATTTTTTTAAGGGGATAATATTGGGTAAGAGTGTAAATCTTTTAAATGGGTTATTTTTGTGGTTTGAAATTTTTTTTAAATGTATAAATAAATTTGGGTTTTCTAAAATTAAAATATACATTTATATTTTACTAATAAAATCTATATAGGTGTATATATTCTAACTACTTTAAAACTAAATTTTTAAATTTTTTTGAAGAAAACACATGTTATAATAGTTGTCCACAACAATTAATTAACATTGTTATTTTTTTGTAAGCTTGGCAATTCTTTTCTATTCATTTCAAAAAATAAGCATGTTTTACATCCATGTTCAACTAGGTCAACTGGCCTAAACCTACCCACTTGGAACTAGGCTTGTTGACTACCTTACCGCATTATATGCCATCCAAAAACGAAAGAGTTTGAGACTAACTAACAACACTATATGTACATGATTGTCTTTAATTATCCTAATGAATATATATCTATAACAATGTATCAAAGTCTGCAATTTAGTCATTCATACATATCAAAATTTTGAAAACCAAACTATGTAAATCACACTGCTACTCATCAAACGAGTCAATAGGTGCTAGATCTTTTGCACTGGACCTTGGCAGCGTAGTTTGGGGAACATGGAATATGCTTCTATATAAAACTGAGGTGGGGTTTTGTTGTTGAATCTGTTGAAACTCCTTATGGATTTCCTAAAATTCAGTATTTGTCTTCGATGTTCCAACAAAAGAGGTTGCCAAGGCTTTAGCCACAATGATTTTCATCACCCAATAAAGATAAATTGTCTATTAAAACAGAGTGTATTGGCCTCTGGAATGGCTAGGGTTTGGGATAAAATCTCCCCATTCTTCCATATCCAATTCAGTATTTTCATCCTATTGGTTTAAGTCGAACTCCCGTCTTGAAATTAATTATCGAATCTGAGGATGAGTTTTTCTTGATAGGCATGTGTTGCTTCCCGAATTAGGCGTGAGGTATTTATGTGACCCCATCCCCTCGCTAGGTGTGGTTGGGACTGGCATCTGCCACACCTCTACCCTCTATTTTCTAACTAATGCAATATACAAATAACAAGGGTATTTAGTTGTGGCTTTCCCAGGGAATCATTGTGTAATGCGTTGATTGAAGTTTTTTTCTTGTATGCTTCGTGATTTCGTGATCATTTAATTATTTCCGCTGATGAGTAGAGTAGATTCAAGTCTATTGTTTTAGTGAATTACAATTAGCAGTTTGAATATATAAGTAATTTCTACATGGTATAAGAGCATAAATCACTCAAGAAGAGAGAATATGAGTTTGCCTTTTGTAGGTGAAATTAAATTTGTAGTATCATTCTTTAGAGCAAGCAGGATGTCGTTTTATGGATTGAGACTTGAATATTCTCTTGAGAGTAGTTCGAACGATATTGCCCCGAAGAAAAAGATGGAGGCACTATTGGAAGACAAATGTCTTAAGGAATTCGTAGACAAATATATTCCTAAGCCTCTAGTAATTGATGCTCAAGATCTGGCAAAGTGGAGAAAATGTGTTGCAAAGGCGAGAATGATTATCCTAGAAGGAGTTCGAGATCATATTGTCTCGAACCTCCACGACAAGGAGACTCCAGATGTAATGTGGAAGGCCTTGATAGACCTGTTTCAAAACAACAGTGACCATGGGAAGTTGTCACTGAAGGACAAGCTCAGGAAAATCAAGATGGAGAAGGGGGACACAATACCAAAGTACTTGACCAAGTGCACCCAATGTCGAGATGAGATTGGAAGTGTTGGTGTTACAGTTTTTGAAGATGATCTGGTGAGCCTAGCACTTCTAGGCATTCCTAAGCGCTGACACAACTACCGGGATTTGGTAAATGGGAGGGTGAAGGTACCAGAGTGGGCGAGTTTGTGGTTCGACTTGGTGCAAGAAGAGATTTAGTGGAACACCAGATAGGGATCCTAATCCAAGCATGATGATGAACATAATTTTTCCTTAGCTCGAAAGGCAAAGAAAGGGAAAGGGAAGTCATCCCATTCCAAATCAGGTTCTAGTCAGGGAAGAAAGAAGAAGGACTTGTCGAAGATTAAATGTTTTCACTGTCATGAGCTGGGACATTATGCCACGAAGTGTTCACACAAGAAGTTCAACAAGAATCCCTCGGGAGGAGTGGCAAGTGAATATCTTTCTTCACAATTCGAGTTTGATTTCACCCTCATCGCTTGCATGGTGACATCCGTGATGGGTAGTGTGTGGTATCTGGATATTGGAGTCTCATTCCATATGACCATAAACAAAGAATTCTTCAGTGGCGGAGGAGAACGACTTCCATATGCACATCGAAATGGGAGATGATGGAAGTTATATCATGACTGACATTGGTACTGTTACTTTTCAGAGGGAGTCTGGTTCTCCTTTCACATTAAAATATGTCATGTATGTTTTGGGTCTGAAGAATAATTTGGTTTCAATTGATATGTTGGAGGAACATGGCTACGATGTGATATTTAACAAAGGAAAGACTCTCCTTCATCACGTAGCCTCAGGGAAAGTGAAGCGGATCGAGATTCAAGTGAAGAACCTATACAAATTGGTTGTAGAATATTGTGTTGCTTTGAGAAAAATAGCAGAGAAGGTGCAGAGCCAAGACATCGGTGAGTTGTGGTATAGAAGATTGGGCCACTTACACCACAGAGCTTTGAAGATGATGCAACATATTTCTATAGGGCTTCCCAAGGGTGCACTAGAGTAGTGAGATACATGCAAAGGGTGTACATTGGGGAAGTACACCAAATCCACCTTTCATAATAAGGAAAGTCAAGCGCAAGCGATCCTTGAAAGAGTTCACTCATATGTGTTTGGACCATTCTCGACAGCCTCCATGGCCAATCACAGGTATTATGTAATATTTGTAGATGATTTCTCATGTAAGTGCTAGATTTTCTTCATGAAGAAGAAAGATCAAACGTTCTCTAAATTTTGTGAATTTAAAGCACTTATTAAGAAAGACACTGGAAGGAAAGTGAAGGTTCTCAGGAGTGATAACAGTGGAGAGTATACGTCGAATGAATTCAAGAACTTATATTCATAATAAGGCATTCGATGAGAGTTAATAGTACCCCATAACCCACAACAGAATGGGGTGGTTGAAAGGAAGAACAAAAGTATTCTGGGAGTTGCACAAGAAATGTTACATGATCAGGGCCTACCATTGCACTTGTGGGCTAAAGCATGCAACAAAGTTGTATATGTGCAGAACAGAAGTCCTCATCGGATTCTCGGGATGAGTACACTAGAAGAAGCTTTTTCAGGTGAGAAACCAGATGTGGCACACTTTATGATCTTTGATTCATCAGTTTACTATCATGTTACCAAGGATGCAAGGAAAAATCTAGAACCAACCATTGATTTGGGAATATTTGAGGGGTACACTGATACACCTCACAACTATTGGGTGTACCTGTCATCTCACGGGATAACAGTGGTTCGTAGAGATGTGAATTTCGATGAAGAGAAGGCCATGAGATGTTCCATTTAGAGGGAGATTCAATTTCATGAAAATGAGGAGCTTTTAGCCCAAAGGAAAAACCTCAGGATGATGTGGAGCAACCACATGTAGAGAAGCAGAGAGTGGAGAACCCACTCATGTAGAGACTTCCAAAGATGGAAGGAAGTGCACCAAAGAGGCTGACATATTAATGTATGATGCTAGAGAGAATGTGGGAGAACCCACATCACAACACAGGTGGAGGAGGCCACTAGATCAGTACACTAGTTACATGGCTCTGAAGAGCGAGAGTGTAGAGATTGAGCCATCCTCATTCGAGGAATAAATGCATAAAATAATATGGGTTGATGCCACAATAGAGGAGTATGAATCCATTATCAGAAACCATGTTTGGGAAGTGGTACCAATACCAACAAACAAGTCAATGGTGAGTTCCATATGGCTTTACAAGGTAAAGAAAGCAACAGATGGGAGTGTGGAGAAACACAAGGCCAAATTTGTGGCCATGAATGATTAATAGAAAGTCAAAAGCTTATTTTTATCTTGAAAATAATGAAAAAAGAATAAGATTTTCTATTCCTTTATGGATATGAAGTTTATAGTTACAACATTTTCAAACATAAGTAAAAATTAGAACAACTTCAAATATAACGTATAGTTTATAATATTTCCTATCGTATTTTTAATAAATTAAATTAATAATTAAATTAATATACATTAATTAAATTAATAAATTAATTAAATTAAAATACTCTAAAAAAATACAGACTAAGTAATGAAAGAACTCAAAAAAAATACCTTTTATCATCAATATATTAAAATCTAATTACAAAATATTAATTACTAACATATTCATATATAAAACATAAAATTTTAAAACAAACAAATTAATTAATTATATATATATATATTATATATTATATATATATAAAGCTTGCGCATCCGATTTAACATTTAAGCTCTTGATTGATAATAAAAATATTATAAGTTAAAATATTTATAAATATGATAGTGATATAACATATTATAATAATTTATATATATATATATATATTATCATATATTTATATATTATATATGTCAGTTAATAAATCGGAAATCAATAATATCGTATAAAATTTGTGTTCCACCATGTGGACTTTCAGCTTTGTTATTGGTTCCCTTCCCCTATTTGAGAAGATTTATAGCGCTGATCTTTATCCATGACAATAAGGTCTCCACATCCACATATGTTATTTTGTGCTGCCCCATCAAAATATACCTTTGGGAAGATCATAAGGTCTGGTAATTGCTCTATTTGATTTGCCTTGCTACATAAAGAATTTTTGACAGGGATGGTGTTATAGAGAGAGATGATGTTTTCAAAAAACAACCCAGAAGCCCTCCATTCTGTCTTGAAATAAAATATTATTTCTCCATCTCCATATACTCCAGAGAACTAGTTCAATGATTGGCCTCCATGATTCTTTCTGACTACTCTACCATACAAAGGATTCTTTTATTGAAAGATGTGATATATGTGATATTTAGATGTTATATGTTATGTAAGTAATTATTTAGATGTTATATGTTATATTTGGAATGTAGATTTGGCAAACTAAAATATATTTAGCTTTGTTTTCATTAGATACCAAGAATTTAAAATCCAAAAAATATAAGATTATTTAAAATTAGAACTAAAAGAACAATATTATAGTGTTATACAAAAGTTTTACAATCCTCATAAAAATATTTCAAAAATGTGAAAACAAGTTCAAATTATTTAAAATTAAGAGAATAGTATCTATTAAGCATAAAGTTTACTGGTTGAAAGATAAATATATTCTATAAAAAATAGATATATAAATATTTTATATTAAAAAAATTTAAAAATATTTTTTTGCTTAAATATTTTATAATTTAAAGTGGATAAGTTAGATTGGCAAAATAAGAAGATATGGAAAATAAAAAAATCTTCTTTAAATGCTTGAATCTTTTTCTTGTATTGACTTTAAAATAGATAGATTATATAAAATTAATCTTTTTCTTATATTGAATTTAAAGTGAATAGGGTAAATAAAGTGAAAAAATCCTCTTAATAATACTTCTATCACCCACTATATGGCCATTTCACTATTTCACATTAATTTAATAGCATTTTTACCTTCCAATAGAGTCAACTACAAATAAATAAATAATGTTAGATCAGAAGCTACAATGAAGTCAACGGCAAAGAAATAATACTCTTTCAGAAACTACAAAGAAATAATACTAATTTAGAATCAAAGTAGACTTTAAACACAGAATACAATTTTATTGAATGTGGATAAACTAATCCTTTTAATATCATTTCAAAATAATAATATTATCAAATTTTATTTTAATTTTCTAATTTACAATATGAATTTTATACATAAATTTTTTATATAATTTTTATTTAAAAATATTAATAAAATTATTAATAATTTATTATGGAATTGAATAAATATTTTTTAGTTTAGTAGTTTAGGAGGATTTTAAATTTGATAGAAAAACTAGAAATTTTACTATATTTGAATTAACAAAATTTTACTGTAAATTATAATATTAAGTTTCAAATTTTTAAATATTCCATAAATTTTATAGTACTAAATCTATTTTGAACATAAAAAACACAATTTGAACCTTTCTCTGCCAATTTTAAATTTGCCGTCCACAATCTCAATTGTAAAATCTAGAGAAAGATACTTTTTATGCAATTTGCCGTCCACAATCTCAATTGTAAAATCTAGAGAAAGATACTTTTTATGATTAAAAAAATATTAAAGATACTTTTTATGTTCTAAAAGAAATATAAAATCTAAACTAATCTATTTAGTAATGTTGTTATTCGTGGTCTATCTAAAAATAAGAAAACGTAAACCTTAATTTTCACGGAAAAGGATTTATAGCGAGAAAGCTAGGAGTTCTGTTTTCTTTGCAGATTCTTGGAGTCGGGCCCACATCATGCAACTGCTAGCATCATCGAGAAACATAAGACAAGGGCAGAAGAGAAATCCTCCCTTTTTTTGAATTTTCAAAATTTTTTAAAACTTATTAACATCATATGAAAATGTTTCATATTTTGAAATTTTACATTCATTTTTTCAATTTACAAAATAAATGCACAAAATTTACAATCTACAAAAACAAATGCTTTAAATTCATTAAAACTCAAAAATATTTCATATCTATTAAATTCAGATAAAAGAAATACAAATAATATCAAATTTACCTAAAATATATATGAATAATATTACATTTACATAAAGTAAATATATAAAATCTATAATCTATTTGAAAATAAATATACTTAAATTTAAAATAAATACAAGTAATATCACCTCTACATAAAATGAATCGATAATATTAACAATTTTTATGTACACTTAAATTTAAACCAAATTATTACAAAACTAACCACATGTAAAACAATACTTTGTAAATACATTTCCAATACTCTCGTACACCAAAATTATATTCTCCTCACATAGTTTTGACCATCACTTTTGAATATGGATTGTATTTGAAGATGTTTTTCATCATTCTTGTAACACCTCCATATTAAACACGTAAAAAAAATAAATTAAAACAACAAACACAAATATATGTATACGCAGTAGTCTATAACGCGACTTTTTGAAAGTTTTTCTGGCGGATTTTTACGGTAAAAATCCGCCAGCAATTCATTGGAATCTCAAGTTTGATAGCTAGTTTCTGCACAATCAATGGCTCCCAGGGGTTTTTCAGGGCGCTGAATCCAAATATGCAGTTAAAAAACCATTTTAATTGCCAAAAATCAAGATTTAACCTCATTTCTTCCGCCGGATTCCGTCACCGGAATCTCCAAAAAGTCACATTATAGACAACTCCTATGTATACATATTTATTAATGTCCATATATTATGTGACTAAAGTTAAAGTGAGTTTATTCAAATATTAAACTTGTCATGAATGATTTGATTCATAATTACCAAATTAATGATGGGACGATATAATACAAATGCCAAATCCTTTGAAATCCACTAGATTATAGACTTAGGTACGATGATCATTAAAAGAGGATTATTATACATATGATTTTTATCTTGACATTAATGTCAATTTGTCAAAGAATTTAATTGTTTTGGGTTCATCACTGATCCAGGCGCTAGTGGTACAAGTCCGTGCCTTGATCTCTGCATGCGTATTAATCCTCTGCGATTTTGGTGCTTGCTGGCAGCTTGAGGAATTTCCGTTTGTCCTTCTTCAACCATGCTTCTCGGAGTCTGGCCCTTTCATTGATGGTTCTCTTTATCTCGCTGGATCAAGCGGCTCATCGATTGTCAGGCATTCGTATCTTGGCTGAGGGGTCTCATTTGGTTATGGTTTTGCTTCGAGGGTTTTTGGCTCCCGCTTGGTTCAGGTTCTCTGCGGAAATGCTTCTCTAATTTGGCATTGTGGTCTCTCACGAAGGGTTTTGAGACTCCGCCATTATTCTGGAGCACCATCAACAAAGCCATGCATATCTTCTTCAGGTAAGAAAATGGTTAAGGTCTTAATTCAAGATTTCGTTTCATTTTATAGTTCTTGTTCGATCTGAGGCATGCATCTCCCGTGAGGTTCTAATACTATTTCTTGTCATGGTGCAAGGCGAAGATCTCCCAATACGGGGGTTTGGTGTGGGTATGTGGCTAACCCTTCAACCAGCTGTACTCTCTGCATCCTTATCAGGTATTCTAATCCTCTTCCAGTTCTAAATTTTTCTCACGGTTGTTCGTTGTTCAGATAAAAGTTTGTAATGGTTATTTCAAATGGAATTGTTGAGTCTGTAAGTAGGTTTTGAATAGGTGAAATGAGACTGCAGGGGGTCAGAAACTCCACAGTTAGTTTTTGCAATGAATGTTATTTAATTTTTTAAAGAGCCTTACAGTATTGGCTAAAGGTGAGAGATCTCACACTTGAGATAACTGGTTGTTCTGTTTTTCTCATTATCTAGACTATTTGATAGTTGAACCGTTTATTGTAATTTTGGGGACAGAGACATTAATAGGGAGGTTTTTCTTTTCGTTTCAATTCTATGTATCTATAATGTTACTTTTGGAATGTCGAATGGTTATTCACAACGTTCTTCAAAGTGAACCCTTGAATGTCTACTCTGTTTCTTCAAATGTGAATCTCGTCGATTCTTGTTAACGAAAGGACTTCTGGTCAGATCTTTGGACGTACTTATGGTTTCTAAGTTAACTCGTAATTTCCTTTATTCTTATAAGAATAGTTTTTCTCTTTGAAATTCCTATCGATCTAGTGGTAAACACAAGATTTCCTGTGTTGTAGCCATGAAGCTTTTGTGTAAGTAGAGAATGTACTTATTCTGTTTTGACTTACGTTACATGGTTTGGTTTATATTATCCCATTTGGAGCCAAGTAAATCTGTGGTAAATTCACTTCTTGCCTTGAAAAAAAAAATCCTTTTCCCTTTTTTTTTTAAATAACTATTCTAGCTATTTTCATGGTCTTGATCAAATGTTAATGCTACATATAACTGTACAAGTCACGAATATCAAAGTCCTATCTTTTACAAAAATTTTGTCGTTTTCGGAAAGTCATAGAAATTCCTTACTTTCTTTCTGTTTTTCTATACATCTTTTACAGAATTTTTGTCATTTTCGGCAAGTCATAGAAATTCCTTACTTTCTTTCTTTTTTTCTATACTCAATTTACAGGGTTTCTTTCACTTCCAGTTTTACCATGCAATTATGAAATTTTAATTTACTTTTACATTTAAATAAAGTAGTAATAATCACGGAATCATTAACTAGCATAGAGGATTTTTTTTCTAAATTTACTTTGCTTTTATTTATCAATGAAAACGACTTTGGAATGAAATTGATAAGGTTCTCTTGCCATAACTAAAATATCAGGGACCCTGTCTTTTAGTTTACAGTGCTCATCTACAGTCATGATTTATTGAAATGGTTCTGAAATGAAATTAATAGGATACTCTCACCATGCTTAAATAACAAAGACCTTGTCTTTAAGTTTACAGCAGTTACTACAGTCATGATTTATTGACACAGTCTTAACAGTGAAACTAGAATGCAATAAATAACTTATGTTAGAGACTCTTTTTACTAATCTATTTCCACTACTCCAGATTGATTTAAAAATCAAGATCTGCATGTAATTCCTCCCTGCCTTGAGATACCAGACTTAGTCGAAATCCACTCTTTTTACTAATCTATTTCCACTACTCCAGATTGATTTAAAAATCAAGATCTGCATGTAATTCCTCCCTGCCTTGAGATACCAGACTTAGTCGAAATCCCCCGTGCTACTCCTAGCTTCAGGAGTTCTCTATCTCAGAGATTTAATAATTTACTAGCTATCTGATCCTTACTAGACACAACTTTCTCAACTGTTTGACCCTTCAGCACAGTTTCTAATTTTTGTTCCTGATCTCAGATCCCCATCCTGTTGATCATTTACTGTAATATACTATAGGATTTAGTTTTGGAACAAATAACTATTTCCAGAAGCAATTAGCTAGTAAGAAAAGGAGTAGTATTTACCCATAACTATAAATATTATCCGTTAATAACTGAAATTCCAAAAATAGTTTATAATTCAAACAAATAGTAATAGTTTGTTTAGTTGCAGTAAAATTAAAATATTTACATTAATGGGGGATATTACATCTACCCCCCTAAAATGGAACATAGTCCTGATGTTTTCCTCTTGCAAATAAACCCAGAAAGTTCTCTTTCATGACCTATTCATCTTCCCAGGCAGCCTCTTCCGGCCTGAAATGCTGGCACTACACTTCAACCTGGGTGATAACTCATTTCTACAATGTTACTTCTCTCCGATCTAGTATAACCAGAGGCTCGACCGAGAATTTTCCTTGCGGTTCGACCTGAACATTGCAAAAAAAAGTTAAGTCATTAACTAGTTATTTAACACATTGGTAACATATACTTCACACATATGTATACATCACCTAGATATCTTGCCATTGAATTATGTGTTTAGCGTCATATACATATTTCTTAAGTACGGAGATGTGAAAGACGTTGTGTACATGAATATGACTAGGTAAGGAATGTTGATAAGCCACCGGTCCTATTCGAGCCAAGTTTGAAATGGCCCTCAATATCAGGGTGCTAGTTTGGCACACCTAGATAATTGTAATATGCTTTTCTTGGCTTGCACTCGAATGTAGACATGATCCCATACCTGGAATTCTCGAAAACTCCTCTTCTGATCAAAAAAGTTCTTTTTCCGTTCCTGAGCAGCCTATAAATTAATGCGAACCTTTTTCACCATTTCTTCCATTTCCTCCAACATGTCTAGCCCTAGTAATAGTTTGTCCTTTATGTAGGTTCTAACTTTGTATAGAAATTACCTGCATAGGAATTCTAAAACACAGAAAATAAACAATGCGAGAACATAACTCATAAAACACATATACATAGAGATTTTCCCCTGGATCCCAAAACTGGGACTACCAATTTGATTTTTCATTATGTTCCTTTCAATGTTACAATACATATTTATACACACTGAAGAATCCAATACCATGGACCAAAAACCATCGCGTCCAAAACCATGTGTGAAAAATCATGCACAAAACCATAGGTAGGTCTGCCCAACCTAATATAGGGTCGAAAAACAAAATTTTCCTGGCGCTACCCCAGACCCCATAGAGTGGGGTTACTTTCACCCCTCAAACCCCCTGTAATCCCACCCGCTACGCAATCGACGCAATGAAGGGGCGGCTCTGCCCCCCTTCTAACACCCCGGTTAACTACGCGGGCTAGTCGTGGAAAGCATTTAACACAACCCAACATTCTCCCACTTATTGTTTTCTTTCCACAAGGGGCACAAGAGAGCTTAGTCATTTATCGAGCCTTGAAATGCCCATTGTTTCTCTACACCAAGAAAACTTCTCAGAGCTCACAGATTTTTTCAATTCATCTGTGGTATTCTTCAAAGTGTTCACCTTTACCAACAACACCTTTTTTCCTTCTATCATATCCCTCACAAAGTGATACTGAACATCAATGTGCTTTGGCTTTGAATCATATGCAGGGTTCTTTGCCAATAAAATTACACTTTCGCTGTCATAGTCTATCCTTATAGCTCCCTGTACTAACCCCATACTTGAACAAAATCTCTACAACCATACTGCTTCCTTTCTTGCATGAGTGTCTTCCATGTATCCTGCCTCTATAGTTGATAGTGCCACTACAGATTGTTTCTTACTCATCCAACTAACTGCACCTCCCAATAGGTTAAACACATACCCACTTGTAGATCTTCTTTGATCCAGATCTCCAACCCAGTTTGCATCAACAAAGCTATGAATATCCAACACTTTTTCCAATCCTAGTCTTCCTTGGTAGCACAAACCATAATCACCAGTGCCACGCAAATACCTGAAAACCCGCTTCACTGTTGTCTAGTGCTCCTTCCCTTGTTTTGACATAAACTTGCTCAATACTCCCACTACATGTGCAATGTTTGGTATTGTATAGACCATCACATACATCAGGCGACTGACTACACTTGCATATGGAACATGGGACATGTCCTCTTCCTCTTCTTGTGTCTTGGGACATTGTTCATCACATAACTTTACACCTACAAGAATAGGAACCTTCACCGATTTACTATCCTGCATATTAAACATCTGCAATATTGTCTCGACATACTTCCTTTGGTTTAACTAGAGCTTCCTCTTTGTTCGATCTCTTTTAATTTCCATGCCCAAAATATAGTTTGCAGCACCAAGATATTTCATGTCGAATTTGGAGGACAATTGGGTCTTCAAATCCTAGATAATTTCTTTGTCATTTCCAACCAGCAACATATCATCCACATACAAGACCAGATAAATAACACGGTCACCAATTAATTTAAAATACACACAGTGATCTGCTTTGCTTCTGGTGAAGCCAAGTCCCATATAAATGTATCAAATTTCTGATACCACATCCTTGGTGACTGTTTTAACCCATACAGAGACTTCTTTAACTTGCATACTAGTTCTTTCTTACCCTTCACCGCAAAGCCTTCAGGTTGCTTCA
>APFE030892512.1:49302-100531 GCA_000404065.3 Pinus taeda
AGCCTTCATCGTAGCTTCCCCTAATACATTCAACAATACTGAATCTGAGACACACAATCGTATTGTGCTCTTAGCCTTTCGATCCAACTTCTTCCATTCTTCATTAGACACCCCTGTTGGTTTAGTACTCGGATCTACTGTGATCCACTGATATTTATCCACCAACAAATCCTCCATCTTGAGTTTCCATAACTCAAAACTCTGACCATTAAATTTCTCGATCTCTATTTTTCCACTGCTCGCCATCTTCTTTCACCACCAGAATCAATCTCGCAGATCTCCCACTAAACACGGTCTACCACAGGCCTGAGCGAAACCCCTTAGCAAAAAAAGTGTCCTCTTGAAGCCAAAACAGCTCTGATACCAAATGTAGGTTTTAACCCCGTACAGAAATTACGTACATACGAATTATAAAACATAGAAAATAAACAATGCGAGAGCATAACACATAAAACACATATACAAAGAGATTTTCCCTTGGATCCCAAAACCGGGCCTACCAGCTTGATTTTTCATTATGTTCTTTTCAATGTTACAATACATATTTATACATGTCGAAGCATCCAATACCATGGACCGAAAACTATCACGTCCAAAACCATGGATTGAAAACCATTGCATCCAAAACCATGTGCGAAGCATCATGCACAAAACCATAGGTAGATCTGCCCAACCTAATATAGGGTCCAAAAACAAAATTTTCCGGGGCACTGCCCTAGACCACATAGAGTGGGGTTATCTGCACCCCTCGAACCCCCTGTGATCCCCCTCACTATGCAATCGGTGCAACGAAGGGGGGGCTCCACCCCCCTTCTAATCCCCCAGTTAACTAGGTGGTCTAGTCGTGGAAAAAATATAACACAACCCAACACTTTTGTCCACTCGAACTTAAGGGTGTTCGACATTTACAACCATATAAAACTTCAAAGGGGATCATGTGAAGAGATTCATGGTACCCGTTGTTATATTCAAACTCCACCAGGTGTAAATAATCTTCCCATTTTGTGGGCTATTGCATTAAATATGTTCACAGCATGTCCTCAACCACATGGTTTACCCTTTCAGTCTTCTCATTCGTTTGCAGATGGTAAGTTGTAACAAAGTGCAGTTGTGTGCCCAATCCCTCAAAGAGGGCTTTCCAGAAGGATGATGTAAATTTTACATCTAGGTCAGAAATAATCATCTTAGGGATTCTGTGTAGTTTAATGTTCTCCATAAAAATATTAGCAATTTGGATTGCCCTATAAGTTGATTGAATAGGTATGAAATGCGTAGATTTTCTCAACTTGTCAATCACCACCATGATGGAGTCATTTTGCTTCCTCGATTTAGGCAGCCCGGTAATAAAATCTATAGAGATGGTTTCCCATTTCCATTCGGGTATAGGTAGAGGGTGGAGTAATCCTACTGGGTTTGATTCTCAACCTTCACTTGCTGGAATTCCAAGCATCTGGTCAAATATTCTGCCACTTACTTCTTCATACCAAGCCAGAAGAATTCGTTCTGCAGGGAAGAGATCATTTTTTCGTATTCGAGATGACCTGCATAAGGAATATTATGGTATTCATCCAAAATAAAATTTTTGAGATGCTGCTGGTTGGGCACATAAATTATTCTCCTATAAGCCAGTAAATTTTCTACATTTATTTCATAACCCGGTTGTTGTTCATGGTTGCTAGAAATTTTTGCTAGCTTCCATAGTTGTCTATATATAGAGTCATGCATGGATGATTCTCGAATCTGCCCAAAACAAGTTGTTCATGATTCACTATGAGAAATTTCATATAAACAACTTACATTTCGACTTAAAGCATCTGCCACTCGATTTTCCTTCCCTTTTATGTGTTTGATTTCGAAATCGAATTCACTTAGTAATTCTACCCAACGAGCTTGCCTGGAATTTAAAGTTGGTTGCTTGAAATAATTAATTAGACTATGGTGGTCAGTCATTAATAAAAATCTCTTACCTAAGAGATAACGTTGCTGCATTTTTAAGGCGTGGATGACCGCTGTCAATTCTAAATCATATGCTGAATATTTTTTATTCATATTCCTTTAGTTTCCTAGATTCATAAGCCACTACCCTGCCTTCTTGCATAAGTACACCACCCACTCCCTCCTTACTATCTTTCATACAAACCACATATTCCTTGTTGGGATCAATGATGCTCCGAATGGGTGCAGTGGTAAGCAGATGTTTGAGTTGATCAAAACTCTTTTGACAATCAGGGGTCCACTTGAAAGTTCTTCCTTTCTTTTGTAAGGAAGTAATAGGATATGCCACTTTAGAGAATCCCTCCACAAACCTGCGGTAGTAACCAATCAGGCCCATAAATGATCTTATGTTGACCACATCCTTTGGCACTCACCACTCCATAATGGTTCTTATCTTTTCCGGATCAACCGCAATTCCATCCTTGGTGATAACGTGTCCCAAGTATTGGATCTTCTCTTTAAAGAAGTCACATTTACTGTACTTGGCGTACAGTTGATGCTCTCTTAGGATTTGCACTACAATGCAAAGATGTTCCTTATGATCCTCCATATTCTGGGAGTAGATCAGAATGTCATCGATGAAGATTAATACAAATTTATCTAAAAACTAATGGAAAATGTTATTCATGAGACACATGAAGGTAGCTGGGGCATTAGTTAGCGCAAAAGGTAAAACCACAAACTCAATGACCATAACGTGTCCTGAAGGCAGTTTTTGCAATATCATCCTCCTTGATTCTGATATGATGATACCCAGAACAGAGATCTAACTTTGAGAAGATGGTTTCACCCCTCACTTGTTCAAAAATCTCATCTATATGGGGAAGGGGGTATTCGTTTTTAATGGTTAGCTTGTTTAGCTGGTGGTAATCCATGTACATTCACATGGTTCCGTCTTTCTTTTTAACAAATAATATTGGAGCTCCCCAAGGAGACACACTGGGACGAATATATTTCTTATCAAGAAACTCCTAGAGTTGCATCTTTAATTCTGTTAGTTCAGGGATACTCATTCGGTATGGTGCTCAATACACTGGGGTAGCTCCTGAAATTAGCTCAATAGTAAAATCTATGTCTCTTTTTGGGGGTAGGCTTGGTATTTCTTCAGGAAATACATATGGAAAATTTTGTATTACATCTATGTCTTCTAATGATGCAGGTTTATCCTTAGAGTCAGCATACCCTACTTGTATAGCATATATTTATCAACCTTTCCTAATGGATTTGGCTAATTGGGAAACTATTATTGACCTTATTTGCAGAGGTTTCTAAACACTCGGAATTTCCTATCTTTCACCCTTTTCATCTCGGTAGCTAATAGCTTTTGTCTTACAATTTACCAAAGACCAGTGCTTTTCTAACCAGTCCATACCTATCAAAATGTCATATGACCCTAGGGGTAGCACATTTAAATTGGCTATAATAGATTTACCATCTAATTTCAAGGGGCAGTTATTTACCTTGGACAAAACTCTTCCTTTTGCTCCTGTGGCTAGTTGTACTAACCATGGTTTTTTAAATTTAACCACTTGTAATATACATCGTTCTACTATCTTGGGACTGAGGTAACTTAACGTAGCTCCAGGATATATTAAAATAGAGCAAGTCTGGTCAAAAGCAGTACCTTGAAATTCAACCATAGTTGGCTGAAACTCTGCCTGATGATCTTCGAGAGCTGTGTTGATCTTAGGGATGCTTCTAGCCACTTCTCCCATAGTGGAGGCCTCCTCAATTTGTGAAATCTGGTCTGCCCCCCTGCATTGAGTGCAATTTTTAATATAATGCAGGCCTTTGCATCCCCAACACTGTACAAGGGGTCCATTAACTATTTCTGCTTCATTTTTTCCAGTTTGTTCATTGGTCCTATTTTATCCTGGTACCTTAAATATGGGCTTATACATATTCTGATTACCTTGACCTTTAAATAATCCCTTGTTGCTGTTGTTCTTATTTTCCTTATGGCTAGAAATGAATTTATTTTCCTTCTTGTCTACCCATATTTTACTCATATCTCGTTTTGGTTTATTCTGCTGATAATAGATTCATGCTTTCTGAATGACTTTGTCCATGGTTTTTGGGTTGTCAAACTCCAATCTTTCTTTCATAAATAATGGAATACTATTGAAAAACTGCTGTACTTTGGCCTTTTCTTTGCGAATATAAGGAACGTATCGCAACAATGAGGTGAATTTTGTTATAAATTCATCCATGGTCATTTTGCCCAAGCAGAGGTCATGTAACTCCTTAGCTTTCTCATAATAAAATCTCTCGGTCAAATACTTTTCCTTTAAGAATTCTTTGGACTTTATCCCAGGTTATACTCTATTCATTGTCTCCATGGACTATTTTTACTTCTTCCCACCATAATGTAGCTTTCCTTTATAGCTGGAAAATGGTCAAATGAGCCTTCAAATTGTAATCATATTCATACAATTGGAAATATTTGTTCATATTAATTAACCATGCTTCCGCAACCTCTTCTTGTTCCCCATCGAAGAGAGGAGGCTCGAATTTTTGGAATTCTCCTTGGAGTTCTAATTTTTGTTTCTTCTTTGTCTTGTGATCTGACACATTTCTTGATTCTTCCTCCTGGTTTTCTTCTCCTCTTTCTGTTTCCATGTTTTTAGTTCAGAGTTCCTGTTCCCCAGTTGTGTGATTGTGCTCTGGGCTAGGGGCTCGTGGACATGATTCTGTCTATCCAATAAGCTCTTTAAGATTTTCTCTTGTTCCTACATTAGTCTTTCGTTGTCTACCCGGAATCGGGCCATCTCACCTTTCAGTTCTTGGATAGTGGCTCGGAGGTTTGCATTGCGATTTTGTGTATCATCACCTAGCTGCACCCAAAATTCTAGGTTGCCTTCCTGAAATGTTGTTGGCCTTGTTCCCATTGTGGAACCATGTGGTAAATTTCTGGTTCACCTCATACTGAACCTTGCTGCTTCCTACCTACACATTATCAAAAATTGTTATTTCTTACCCCAGAGGTCTCCGTTTTTGAAACCTGAGTCCGCTCTGATACCATATGTAACACCTCCATATTAGACACGTAAAAAAAAAAATTAAAATAAAATAACAAACACAAATATATGTATACATATTTATCAATGTCTATATATTATGTGACTAAAGCTAAAGTGCGTTTATTCAAATATTAAACTTGTCATGAATGATTTGACTCATAATTACCAAACCAATGATGGGACCATATAATACAAATGCCGAATTGTTTGAAATAAATTAGATTACAGACTTGGGTATGATGATCATTAAAAGAGGATTATTATACATATGATTTTTATCTCGACATTAATGTCAATTTGTCAAAGAATCTAATTATTTTGGGTTTGTGGCTGGCCCAGGAACTAGTGGTACAAGTCTATTCCTCGATATTTGTGTGCCTATTAATCCTCTACGATTTTGGGGATTGTTAGCGGCCTGAGGGCTTTCCGTCTGTCCTTATTCAACCATGCTTCTCGGAGTCTGGTGCTTTCATTGATGGTTCTCTGTAGCTGCCTGGATCGAACGACTTATCAATTGTCAGGCATTCATATCTTGGCTGAGGGGTCTCACTTGGTTATGGTTTTTCTTCGAGGGTTTTTGGCTCCTGCCTGGTTCAGGTTCTCTGCGGCAATGTTTCTCCGATTTGGCATCGTGATCTCTCATGGAGGGTATCGAGACTCCGCCATTATTTTGGAATACCGTCAACAGAGGCATGCATATCTTCTTCAGGTAAGCAAATGGTTAAGGTCTTAATTCAAGCTTTCATTTTGTTTTATAGTTCTTGTTCGATCTTAGGCATGCATCTACCGTTAGGTACTAATACTGTTTCTTGTCATGGTGCAAGGTGAAGATATCTGGATATGGGGGTTTGGTGTGGGTCTGTGGCTAATCCATCAACCAGTTGTACTCTTCTCATCCTTACTGAGTATTCTAATCCTCTTCCAGTTCTAAAGTTTGCATAGGGTTGTAGGCTGTTCAGATTAAATTCTGTAATGGTTATTTCGAATGGAATTGTTGAGTCTGTAAGTAGGTTTTGAATAGGTGAAATGAGATCACAGGGGGTCGAAAACTCTGCAGTTAGTTTTTGTGTTGAATGTTATTTAATCTTTTAAAGAGCCTTATGACCTCGGCCGAAGGTGAGAGATCTAGCACTTGAGAGAACTCGTCGTTCAATTTTTCTCATTATCTAGACTATTTTATGGTTGAACCCTTTATGGTAATTTTGGGGATAGAGACATTAATAGCAAGGTTTTTCTTTTCGTTTCACTTCTATGTATTGATAATGCTGCATTTGGAATGTTGAATGGTTATTCACAACGTTCTTCAGAGTGAATCCTTGAATGTCTACTTTGTTTCTCCAGATGTGATTCTCATCTATTCTTGTTAACGAAAGGAAATCTTGTTGGATCTTTGGACATACTTGGGGTTTCTAAGTTAACTCTTAATTTCCTTTGTGCTTATAAGAATAGCTTTTCTCTGTGAAATTCCTATCGATTTGGAGGTAAACACAAGATTTCCTGTGTTGTAGCCGTGAAGCTTTTGTGTAAGTAGATAATGTACTTATTATGTTTCGACTTACTTTAAATGGTTTGGTCTATATTATCCCGTTGGGGGCCAAGTAAATATGAGGTAAATTCACTTCTTGTCTTGAAAAAAAAATTCTTTTCCTTTTTTTTTTTTTTTAAATTGACTATTCTAGCTATTTTCTTGTTCTTGATTAAATGTTAATTTTATACATAACTGTGCAAGTCACGAATAACGAATTCCTATCTTTTACAGATTTTTTTCATTTTCGGCAAGTCATATAAATTCCTTACTTTCTTTCTGCTTTTTTCTATACTCAATTTACAGGGTTTCTTTCGCTTCTAGTTTTACCATGCAATTAGCAAATTTTAATTTACTTTTGCAACTAAATACAATAGTAATAATCACATAATCTTTAACTAGCATAGAGGATTTTCTTCTAGTATTTTTTTTCTATATTCACTTTGCTTTTATTTATCAATGAAAACGACTCTGGAATGAAATTGTTAAGGTTCTCTTGCCATAACTAAAATATCAGGGACCCTGTCTTTTAGTTTACAACGGTCACCTATAGTCATGATTTATTGAAACGGTTCTGAAATGAAATTAATAAGATTCTCTCGCTATGCTTAAATAATAGAGACCCTGTCTTTAAGTTTACAGCAGTTACTACAGTCATGATTTATTGACATATTCTTAACAGTCAAACTAGATTGCAATAAATAGCTTATATCAGAGATTACTTTTTCTTATCTATTTCCACTACTCCAGATTGATTTAAAATCAAGATTTGCACTTAATTCCTCCCTGCCTTGAGATACTCGACTTGGTCAGTCTCCCCCTGTTCTACTCCTAGCTTCAGGAGTTCTCTATCTCAGAGATTTAATAATTTTCTGGCTTTTGATCCTTACCAGACATAGCTTTCTCAAATTGTCTGATCCTTCAGCACAATTTCTAATTTTTGTTCCTGGTCTTAGATCCCCATCCTCTTGATCATTTACTGTAATATACTCTAGGATTTAGTTTTGGAACAAATAACTGTTTCCATAACCAATTACCTAGTAAGAAAAAGAATATCATTTACCCATAACTGTAAAATATTATCCTTTAATAACTATTCCAAAAATAGTTTATAATTCAAACAAATAGTAATAGTCTGTTTGGTTGCAGTAAAATTAAAATATTTACATTAATGGGGGATATTACATCTTCCCCCCATAAAATGGAACATCGTCTCGATGTTCTCCTCTTGTAAATAAACCCAGAAAGTTCTCTTTCATGACCTATTCATCTTCCCAGGTAGCCTCTTCTGGTCCGAAGTGCTGGCACTGCACTTTAACCTGGGTGATAACTTGTTTCCGCAACGTTACTTCTCTCTGATCTAGTATAACCAAAGGCTTGACCAAGAATTCACCTTCCGGTTAGACCTGAACATTGCAAAGAAAATGTTAAGTCATTAACTAGCTATTTAACACATTTGTAACATATACTTCACACACATATATACCTCACCTGGATATCTTGCCATTGAATTATGTGTTTGGTGTCATATACATATTTCTTAAGTAAAGAGACATGAAAGACGTTGTGTACACGAATATGACTAGGTATGGCAAGTTGATAAGTCACCGATCCTATTCGAGCCAAGATTTTAAATGGCCTGCAATATCGGGGTGCTAGTTTAGCACACCCAGCCCATTGTAAGGTGCTTTTCTTGGCTCGCACTGAAATGTAGATATAATCCCCTACCTAGAATTATCAGAAACTCCTCTTCCAATTGGAAAATTTCTTTTGTCGGCCTGAGCAGCCTTTAAATTAATCTGAACTTTTTCACCATTCCCTTCATTTCCTCCAACTTGTTCGGCCCTAGTAATAGTTTGTCCTCTGGTCCACTCCAACTTAAGAGTGTTCTGCATTTATGACCATATAAAACTTCAAAGAGGCTCATGTGAAGAGATGCATGGTACTCGTTGTTATATTGAAACTCCACCAGGTGTAAATAATCTTCACATTTTGTGGGCTACTGCATTATATACATTCAAAGCATGTCCTCAACCTCTTGGTTCAGCCTTCCAATCTGCCCGTTCGTTTATGGATGGTAAGCTGTATTCAAGTGTTGTTGTGTGCCCAATCCCTCAAAGAGGGCTTTACAGAAGGCTGATGTAAATTTTACATCTCGGTCAAAAATAATCATCTTAGGAATTCCGTGTAGTTTAAAAGTGTTTTGCATAAAAATATTAGCAATTTAGACTGCCCTATAAGTTGATTGAACAGGTATTAAATGTGCATATTTGCTGAACTTTTCCACCACCACCATGATGGAATCATTTTGCTTCCTTGATTTAGGCAGCCCAGTAATAAAATCTATAGATATGGTTTCCCATTTCCATTCTAGTATAGGTGGAGGGTGGAGTAATCCTGTTGGTTTTGATGTTTAGCCTTCACTTGCTGGCATTCTAAGCATTTGGCCAAATATTTTGCCACTTCCTTCTTTGTACCAGGTCAAAAGAATTCCTTCCATGGGGCAGAGATCATTTTTTGGTATCTGGGATGACTTGCATAAGGAATCTTATGGTATTCATCCAAAATTAAATTGTTGAGATCTCGTTGGTTGGGCACATAAATTCTTTTCCTATAAACCAATAAATTTTCTGCATTTATTTCATAACCCAGTTGCTGTTCATGGCTGTTAGAAATTTTTTCTAGTTGCCATAGTTGTCTATATCTAGAGTCCTGCATGGATGATTCTTGAATCTGCCCAAAAAAAGTTGTTCGTGATTCACTAAAAGAAATTTCATATAAATAGCTTACCTTTCGACTTAAAGCATCTGCCAATCGGTTTTCCTTCCCTTTTATGTGTTTGATTTCGAAATCGAATTCACTTAGGAAGTCTACGCAATGAGCTTGCCTGGCATTTAAATTTGGCTGCTTGAAATAATTAATTAGACTATGGTGGTCAGTAATTAATAAAAATCTCTTACCTAAAAGATAATGTTGCCACATTTTTAAGGCATGGATGACTGCTGTGAATTCTAAATCATATGTTGAATATTTTTATTCATATTCCTTCAGTTTTCTAGATTCATAAGCCATCGCCCTGCATTATTTCATAGGTACACCACCCACTCCCTCCTTACTAGCATTCGTACAAACCACATATTCCTTGTTGGGATTAGTGATGCTCAGAATGGGTGCGGTGGTAAGCAGATGTTTGAATTGATCAAAACTCTTTTGACAATCAGGGATCCACTTGAAAGTTCTTCTTTTGTTTTGTAAGGAAGTAATAGGATATGCCACTTTAGAGAATCCCTCCACAAACCTTCGGTAGTAACCAACCAGGCCCATAAATGATCTTATGTCAGCCACATCCTTTGGCACTGGCCACTCCGTAATAGTTCTTATCTTTTCCAGATCAACCGCAATTCCATCCTTGGTGATAACGTGTGCCAAGTATTGGATCTGCTCTTTAAATAATTCACATTTACTATACTTAGCATACAATTGATGCTCTCTTAGGACTTGCAGTACAATGCAGAGATGTTCCTTATGGTCCTCCATATTCCGAGAGTAGATCAAAATGTCATCAATGAAGATTAATACAAATTTATCTAAAAAATGATGGAAAATGTTATTCATGAGACACATGAAGGTAGTTGGGGTGTTCGTTAACCCAAAATGTAAAACCACAAACTCATAATGACCATAACATCTCCTGAAAGCAGTTTTTGCAATATCTTCCTCCTTGATTTTGGTATGATGATACCCAGAACGAAGGTTGATCTTTGAGAAGATGGTTGTGCCCATCACTTGGTCAAAAAGCATGTCTATATGGGGAAGGGGGTATTTGTTTTTAACGGTCAACTTGTTTAGCTGGTGGTAATCCATGCATATTCGCAGGGTTTCGTCTTTCTTTTTAACAAATAACACTGGAGCTCCCGAGGAGACACACTGGGATGAATATATTTCTTATCAAGCAATTCCTGGAATTGCATCTTTAATTCTATTAGTTCTGGGATACTCTTTCTTTATGGTGCTCGGGACACTGGGGCAGCTCCTGGAATCAGCTCAATAGTAAAATCTATGTCTCTTTTTGGGGGTAGGCCTAGTATTTCTTCAGGAAATACATCTGGAAAATTTTGTATTATAAGTATGTCTTCTAGTGATGCAAGGTTATCCTTGGAGCCAGCACACCCTACTTGTATAACATATATTTGGCAACCTTTCCTGATGCATTTGGTAAATCGGGGACCTGTTATTGGCCTTATTTGTAGAGGTTTCTGAACACCCATAATTTCTTGTCTTTCACCCTTTTCATCTCGGTAGCTAATAGCTTTTGTCTTACAATTTACCAAAGATCAATGCTTTTCTAACCAATCCATACCTATCAAAATGTCATATGACCCTAGGGGTAGCACATTTAAATTAGCTATAATAGATTTACCATCTAATTTCATGGGGCAGTTATTTACCTTAGACAAAACTCTTCTTTTTGCTCCTGTGGCTAGCTGTACTAACCATGGGTTTTTAAATTTAACCACTTGTAATCTACATCACTCTACTATCTTGTGACTAATGTAACTTAACTTAGCTCTAGGATCTATTAAAAAAGAGCAAGTCTCGTAAAAAATAGTACCTTCAAACTCAACCATAATTGGCTGAAATTCTATCTGATGAACTTGAAGAGTTGCGTTGATCTTAGGGATGCTTCTAGCCACTTATCCCATAGTGGAGGCCTCCTGAATTTGCAAAATATGGTTTTCTCCCCTACGTTGAGTGCAATTTTTAATATAATGTGGCCCTCTGCATCCCCAACAATGTACATGGGGTCTATTAACTATTTTTGCTTCATTTTTTCTAGTTTGTTCATTGGTCCTAGTTTCTCCTGGTACCTTAAATCTGGGCTTATTCATATTCCTATTACCTTTACCTTTAAATACTCCCTTGTTGTTGTTGTTGTTATTATTTTCCTTATGGATGGAAATGAATTTATTTCCCTTCTTGTTTTCCCACCTTTTACTCATATCTCTTTTTGGTTTATTCTGCTGATAACAGATTCATGCTTTCTGAATGACCTCATCCATGGTTTTTGGGTTGTCAAACTCCAGCTGTTCTTTCATAAATAATGGAAGGCTACTAACAAATCACTGTACTTTGGCCTTTTCTTCGCGAATATAAGGAACGTATCACAACAATGAGGCAAATTTTGTTATAAATTCATCCATTGTCATTTGGCCCAAGTGGAGGTCATGGAACTCCTTAGCTTTCTCATCATAAAATCTCTCGATCAAATACTTTTCCTCGAAGAATTTCTTGGAATTTATCCAAGGTTATACTCAGCTCATCGACTCCATGGACTATTTTTACTTGTTCATACCATAATGTAGCTTTTCCTTGTAACTAGAAAATGGCTAGACGGGCCTTCAAATTGTAATCATATTCATACAATTTGAAATATTTGTTCATATTAATTAACCATGCTTCCACGACCTCTTCTCTTTCCCCATCAAAGAGAGGAGGCTTGATTTTTAGAGATTCTCCTTGGATTTCTATTTTCTATTTCTTCTTTGTCTTGTGATCTGACACATTTCCTGATTCTTCCTCCTAGTTTTCTTCTCCTCTTTCTGTTTCCATGTTTTCAGTTTAGAATTCCTGTTCCCCAGTTGTGTGATCGTGCTCTAGACTAGGGGCTAGTAGACAGTGATTCTGTCTATCCGACAAGCTCTTTAAGATTTTCTCTTGTTCTTGCATTAGTCTTTCATTGTCTACCAGGAGTCGAGCCATCTCACCTTTCAGTTCTTGGACAGTGGTTCAGAGGTCTGCATTGGGATTTTGTGTATCATCGCCCAACTGCACCCAAACTTCTGGATTGCCTTCCTGAAATATTGTTGGCCCTATTCTCGTTATGGAACCATGTGGTAAATTTCTGGTTCGTCTTGTACTGAACCTTGCTGCTTCCTACCTGCACCTTATCAGAAACTATTCTTTCTTACCCAGAGGTCTCAGTTTTGGAAGCCTGAGTCTGCTCTAATACCATATGTAACACCTCCATATTAGACACATAGAAAGAAAATTAAAATAAAACAACAAACACAAATATATGTATACATATTTATTAATGTCCATATATTATGTGACTAAAGCTAAAGTGCATTTATTCAAATATCAAACCTGTCATGAATGATTTGACTCATAATTACCAAACTAATGATGGGAACATATAATACAAATGTCGGATCCTTTGAAATCGATTATATTACAAACATAGGTATGATGATCATTAAAAGAGGATTATTATACATATGATTTTTATCCCAACATTAATGTTGATTTGCCGAAGAATTTAATTGTTTTGGGTTCGTGGCTGGCCCAGGTGCTAGAGGTACAAGTTCGTGCCTTGATCGCTACATGTTTATTAATCCTCTACGATTTTGGGGCTTGCTAGCGGCCTGAGGGCTTTCAGCCTATTCTTCTTCAACCATGCTTCTCAGGGTCTAGCCCTTTTATCAATGGTTCTCTGTAGCTGGCCAGATCGAACGGCTCATCAGTTGTTAGGCATTCATATCTCGGATGAGGGGTCTCACTTGTTTATGTTTTTGCTTCGAGGGTTTTTGGCTCCCGCCTAGTTTAGGTTCTCCGCGATAATGTTTCTCCGATTTGGCATCATGGTCTCTCACGGAGGGTTATGAGACTTCGCCATTATTCTGGAACACCGTTAACAGAGGCATGCATATCTTTTTCAGGTAAGAAAATGGTTAAGGTCTTAATTCAAGATTTCATTTTGTTTTATAGTTCTTATTCGATCTCAGGCATGCATCTCCCATTAGGTTCTAATACTGTTTCTTGTCATGGTGCAAGGTGAAGATCTCTGGATACGGGGGTTTGGTGTGGGTCTGTGGCTAACCCTTCAATCAGCTATACTCTCCACATGATTTTCAGGTATTCTAATCCTCTTCCGGTTCTGAAGTTCACACAGGGTTGTTGGTTGTTTAGATATAAGTTTGTAATGATTATTTCAAATGGAATTTTTGAATTTGTAAGTAGGTTTTGAATAGGTGAAATGAGATCGTAGGGGCTCAGAAACTCCGTAGTTAGTTTTTGTGCCGAATGTTATTTAATTTTTTAAAGAGACTTACGGCCTTGACCGAAGGTGAGAGATCTGGCACTTGAGAGAACTGGTTGTTATGTTTTTCTCATTATCTAGACTATTCGATGGTTGAACCCTTTATGGTAATTTTGGGGACAGAGACATTAATAGCGAGGTTTTTCTTTTCGTTTCACTTCTATGTATCTGTAATGCTACTTTTGGAATGTCGAATGGTTATTCACAATGTTCTTCAGAGTGAACCCTTGAATGTCTACTCTGTTTCTCCAGATGTGATTCTCGTCTATTCTTGTTAATGAAAGGACTTTTGGTCAGATCTTTGGACATACTTAGGGTTTCTAAGTTAACTCGTAATTTCCTTTATGCTTATAAGAATAGTTTTTCTCTCTAAAATTCCTATCGATCTAGTGATAAAGACAAGATTTCCTGTGTTGTAGCCATGAAGCTTTTGTGTAAGTAGAGAATGTACTTATTCTGTTTCAACTTACGTTACATGGTTTGGTTTATATTATCCCATTGGGAGCCAACTAAATATGTGGTAAATTCACTTCTTGTCTTGAAAAAAATTCCTTTTCCTTTTTTTTTTAAATGACTATTCTAGCTGTTTTCCTATTCTGGATTAAATGTTAATTCTATACATAACTATGCAAGTCACAAATACTGAAGTCCTATCTTTTCAGCAAGTGATAGATATTCCTTACTTTCTTTCTTTTTTTCTATACTCAATTTACAGGGTTTCTTTCGCTTCCAGTTTTACCATGAAATTAGGAGATTTTAATTTACTTTTACATCTAAATACAACAGTAATAATCACAAAATATTTAACTAGCATAGAGGATTTTCTTGTAGTTTTTTTTTTTTTCTATATTTACGTTTCTTTTATTTATCAACGAAAACGACTATGGAATGAAATTGATAAGGTTCTCTTACCATAACTAAAATATCAGGGACCTCGTCTTTTAGTTTACAACGGTCACCTACAGTCATGATTTATTGAAATGGTTCTGAAATGAAATTAATAAGATTCTCTCACCATGCTTAAATAACAAAGACCCTATCTTTAAGTTTACAGCAGTTACTACAGTCATGATTTATTGACACAGTCTTAACAGTCAAACGAGATTGTAATAAAAAACTTATGTTAGAGATTCTTTTTACTTATCTGTTTCCACTACTCCGGATTTATTTAAAAATCAAGATCTGCTCTTAATTCCTCCCTGCCGTGAGATACTAGACTTTGTCAATATCCCCCTGTGCTGCTCCTGGCTTTGGGAGTTCTCTATCTTGGATATTTAATAATTTACTGTATATCTGATCCTTACCTAACATAGCTTTCTCAAACTGTTTGACCCTTCAGTATAGTTTCTAATTTTTGTTCCTGATCTCAGATCTGCATCCTCTTGATCATTGACTATAATATTGATGCAGAAAAACTACATCTTTACCCAATTCGCGCGTGGACTTGTGGGTTATGGGCCCACGTATACATCAGAAGCATTTCAGTCAGCAAACTTCACAACAAACCTGACCAATCACCGTCAGTCCTTCTTTGACTTTCCCCTTTGTCAGGCACTTCAATCCATGCTGTCAATTTCACTCCTTCATATCCAACGGATATCGCGCCACCCACTCACCAACTAGCTTGGTCGATCTCCACTGTTAATCAATCCTGCGTGATCCAACGAATATCACGCAATCTCACATGAAATCTTGCACAACCAATATCAGGTCGAGAGCGCATGAGAAATGTAGTTTTCTCATGCTACGTGTCTCCCACTAAGGTTTATGGCGTAGAATTTAGAAATACCGGTTAGAACTTTCAGGGCGTGCAAGATATTGCTTACTGTCTTTCCAAGACCACTCCATCCTTTTGCTAACACATGGTGTTAATCTCTTCCATTCCTCTTCCATCATTATTATCTGTCGATGTAGCTGATCTGATGGTTTCCGTTGTGTTGTTCAAACGACTCCAATGGCGATTGAAACTCTCCTCCGTTGATCAGTTTTCAAATCCAATGGATCTCTCATTCACTTACCAGTGGAATTCGCATTAGAACACAAATTTATCTCTGCCATACTTGTTTAAGGTGAAGTTCATAGGAACTTCGTCCCTTACACTCGCACATGCATAATTATCAACTTACAATAAAGAATGTATATGTAAACAATACACATACACACAAAATCCATACTTCGCCTGAATGTATAATAACACACATATTTCAATTATAAACAAAACTTGATTACAAGCTAAGGCCTCATGGCCCGAGTCACAAATTGCCTTGCGGCTACATTGCATACTCTATCTCCCTATTTCACACAACACAGATTCTATTATATAGGAAATTACAAAGGGAGGAAGCGTTTAATCAAGTCTTCTAGAGACTTATCAATTCCATCAATTTAGCTATGTTTAAATAGAATTTGCCCCAGTTTACAATGACTATCCACGTTTCCCCTTTCACAACTTTGAATTTAAATTTTAATTAAGCGTGGTGAGATGCTCCTGCATCAAATATACTCTAGGATTTAGTTTTGGTTGGAATAGATAATTGTTTCCATAACAAATTACCTAGTAAGAAAAGGAATAGTATTTTCCATAACTGTAAAATATTATCCTTTAATAACTGAAATTCCAAAAATAATTTATAATTCAAACAAATAGCAGTAATTTGTTTGGTTGCAGTAAAATTAAAATATTTACATTAATGAGAGATATTACAATCCTTGAATAGCTTTTTCTGACAAATTGTAACTGTACAATTATATGAGACAGTGTTAGTTGTGATTAACTCGCACTAAGCCATATCTCCTTCTACCATTATAATAAGCGTTAAACTTGGTAAATGATGTGCGTGCGAACCATATGTGAGTCTAAATTTAACTCTAGGTAAGAATGATTTGTTAGATATTTTCCTAAACAATCTACAACATCAACGTAGGTACACCAATCCGTTTGCTCCATGTTTGTTTCATATTTTCTTTTTAAATAATCATTCATATCCAATGCGAATATGATGATAAAATTATTTTGGTATTAGGAGTAGGATTTTATCAAGAAGAGACTACCTTTGCTCACATATTGTTAATTATAGAATTTTTCTTCATAGTCAAATTAAAGCAACTTACTGGCTATGAAGTAATATTTTGTAAATTATTTATCTAAAATTTTAGGTTTAGATTAATTTATAAGATAAAGTATTTATGGATATTTCTGTGTGTGACATATAAATAATTTTTTGAAAATTATAAAGTAGAATAAGTCTCATATAATGAAGTGATTTATCTATTAATTTTTTTTGGAAATTATAAAATAGAATAAGTCTCAATTTACCTATTATAGTGGATGGATGCTTTCTCAAAATCTATATATTTTTTATATTTTTTTAATTAGGCAAGTTTTAAATTTTTTAGCTATTCTATTTCTTTTCTTAATTTTAGAAATTTTACTATGTTAATTATAGGAGATTATATGATTGTTTGATATTTCTTTTTTATGTTTTATAACATGGTTACATTAAAATATGTTTTTCTAAAGTGGTCTCATAAAATCTTATAATCTATTTTTATTGATTTAATATTTTAATGTGTTGTAACCTTGGTATGGAAGTATTCTGATTCTTTTTAGGGTTTGATACCATCCATAGGGAGTTCTTTTTTAAAATAAGTTTCATCTTTTAAAGTATAGACAAAATTTCAAAAGTTCCGATGCTACTTTTTGCAAAGCTTCAAGAGTTTTTCACCACTTGTGATGTATGAGCTCTCTTCGCTCAAGCTTTTTCTCTTTCATTTGGTTTATAGGTTGTATTTAGCACTACAAAAATTGTGTTAGCTTTAGTAAGGCTAGTGTTTAAAATTTTACAGAATTTGGACTTTGAGTGTGGTTAAAGTTGCCTCTTGAAGATGAAATAAAAAATGTAGTTCTTTTGATAAATAAAAAATGGATACTGTAACATACATTTTGTTGCACTCGATAATTATAGATATTTTTGTGTGAATTTCTGGAACATTTGTAAATTTATATGAAAATGAATTGATAGTTGGTTGAAGGGAGGTACATGGATCCAATGCTCTAGTAGGGGTGGTGTTGCTTGAATTTCTTGAATTTTCTGTGGTGCCATGAGCAGGCCCATGCCAACCTCATTCATCTTCATTAATTATTACCATAACCGCTAGCGGTCAATGTCAATAGGTTATGGAGTTTTGGAATGGGAAGCATGGGTGTAAGATAGTGCTCCCCTCCTCATAGATTGGGACATGGAGTAGTTGTCTTGAGAGGAAAAAGAGAGGGGTCAATGGTTGCTAAGAAGAGACAACATAAGAAAAAGAAGAAAACACACAATAGGTAGAGAGGGAGAGATGAGACTATGCAAATGAAAATAGAAGGCACATATGAACACACACACCAAACAATAGATAAAGAACATGCCTTATAGAGAAGAAGGAGCTAGAAGGAATGGGAAATATTGAACTAGACTAGATTGTCCTTGAGTTTGTGCTTAGATGTTTGAGGTGTCACCCACTATATTGTTATGTGTAGGCCATTGGACTGTGAATCTAAGCTAGAATGGTCAATGAGAGGCTTTAAAATGGATGATACATCATTGTGGTTCTTGTTGTAGAATTGATGAGCCACTTGGACAAGGCAATATGAACCACTTTGGGGCTTGTTGTACTATTAATAAACCACTTAAATAGAGAAATTTTAGCCCTTGTAGTGCTTTCTATGAAAAGAAAGTTGTGAAAATACTTAGACAGTGGATTACAAACCCCTATATTGCTTTCTATAAAAAGGCAGTTGTTAAACCACCAAAATTATGGATTCAATCTCTTGGAGATGAGCATAATCCCATCATGGCCATGGGTGAAGCATTGTGATTGAACTCAAAGAGTAAATGGGCCACTATGGTGCTTGTTGTATAACTCCTAAACCACTTGGAAAAGAAAGTTTGAGCCACTGTGGTGTTTTTGGAGAGTTGTTAAACCACCTATAGTGTGGATTATAGACCCCTGTATTTCTTCCTATGAAATGACAGTTGTTAAACCACCTGGACAATGGACTTCATATCCTGAGTATTTGAACAAGTCTTGGTGTGAAATTTTTGTATGCAAACATCCCCTTGGACACTACATCCGAATTGACAATGGTCAACTGCAAGAAAGATTGCAGTCAACTTGGGCTATGGTTGGGTGGAGAGTTGAAGTCCTTCCTTCAATTGCCATCCATTTCGAATTATTTAGACATGTATAATGGTTTATGCATATTTAAATTATGAATTACAATAGTCTTTAATATGTTAATGACCAATGTGTGGTTTTGCATTACTCATGTAAGAATGCCTGAAATCATTTCCATATTAATGATTAACAAGCTATCTTATGTATCTATGGTGATAATGCATGCTTGAACTGTGTGGTTATTGCCATCTTCATGAATTGTAGGATATTTTATATGTTTATGACTGGTGGTCTAATTTTAACTCAGAATTGACCATGTATCTTGTAAGTTCTCAATTATTTTAAATGTTTTCATTGGGCAGGTCAACGTCTTACTCATGATTGTGTTGGCAAGTTCTTACCATGTGAAAGTTATTTTAGACCTTGAATCTCTACCATTTTTGTTGTTTTGTTTAGATTAAACTCTAGTATTTAATAAAAAAATAACGGCGTAAGGAAATGCATGATAACCTTCTTAATAATTGAGTTGCGGACTTGTATTATTAGTTGGAGGTCAAGGATTGGCCTCAGAAAACACTTCTAAGAAATTTGGTGTTGAGGTTCTTGCCCCTTGCCTTCAAGAATTCCTAAAATTCTCTTATTTCCTTTTCCCTTATTGTTCTACAACAAATCTAGTGATCTAAGGTCCAGGGTCAGCAAGGACCATTTATAACATAAGTAGGTTGCACCTCATCTCGATCAGGGATCTCCTTTTAAGTGCCTTATGTATACGAGATTTGAGAATCTGGAAGTTGACGGGGTCAACACCATACGCGCATGACTGGATGGGAACTAGCCAAATTACCTTTTCATATAATTTTGGATTTGTATGTCTGAGGCTTTGGGGTGGTAAGGATTACCATGCCACTGAAAGGGTGAGATCCATATAGAGCATATATAATAGGAAAAAAATGAAAAATGCCAAGGCACGGGGACTTGGTGAAACTTGTTTCAAGTTGGCAGGACGATACCACAAGGGTCACCATGTGGTATATGGTTGCCCTTTTGTAATGCCCCAAATTAATAATAATAATAAATAATAATCATAATCATAATATAATATAATATATATGAAAAAATAAGTAAATAATAATAAACAATAAGAAAAGATAAAAAGTAAAAAAAATAAAAAAATAATAACAGTAAATAAATAACAATAATGAAGAGAATATATAATAATAATAACTAATTGAATTAAATAAAACTTAAAATAAAGAAATAAAAGTTGGCATGTTGACACATGGAATGTGTGCATGCAGATCTTCTTTCCATTTTTAGAACTGTTTTGTCTATTTAATTGATGATGAGAAGAATGAGATTCATCCATTCCTTCGTCCATTCTCTTGGGAGAAAAGTGTTGTGAGACAAAAAATTCTCTAGTAGTAGTACATTGATTGAGCACTCGGGGGTGGCCAACTATAGAAAGATTATGTGTAGTTGAGCATATGATTTGGTGGAGAGTCATCCCCAAAATTGTTGTGGTTAGTGGGATCCAAATAATGTTCAACTCCGAAATCCCAAGTAAGAAATATCATTGCTACAAATAAGTTGTCTCTACTCATATTTTCCGAAATTCCATGTTAATTAATTGAATAGTTGTGTGTTGATCATTAATCACATAAATTGATCTATTTAATTACATATTTAATTCTAAATTGTTATATATGGTATGAAAGCAGATTCAAACACTAGAGAGCTAAGATTTGAAAAAATTATATACAACTACTATTAAATCAATTTTATAAAAATTTCTCAATATTATATATATATTATATATATATATATATATATATATATATATATATATATATATATATATATATAATATTATATTATATATATATATACTATATATAAAATTAATTATTTTTTACAAAATACTTCATTTACGTATTTTATATTACACATTTAATTAGGTGAATTAGTTTAATAATATTTCAATAAAATTTAATTATTTATTAATAAAAATGTTCCAAGTGGTTAAAGAATTGTCAAGAGCTGATTTTAAAGCCAACACACGGCTAAAGAACTAATTTTGTGAGCTTACAATATAACCTCATGATCTAAGAACTCAGCAAAATATTTGAAATTGGAACTAAGACTATAGGGTTAGAGGGATAAATATAACAAATTCGAATGAAAATATTGTAAAAACAAAAAATCGACCATAGTGGGAGTCGAACTATCTCAAGACTATAGGGTATAGGCATTACAAATTTCGTGAAAAATAGACCAAGTGGGAGTCGAACCCATGACCTATTGATCTAATCGCTTCCTATTACAACAGGGAGATTCTGAGGATCCCATCAAATCCCTCGACACAGAGGGCATCAACCAGATTTCTGCCAAAATTAATTATCATATATTTTTTAATGCTACCAGAACATCCAATAGAGTGTAACAACCCATAATACTAATTGAGCTCACTCCTAAGGGGGGGTGAATCAATAGCCCCTATGGTTATATAATTTTTTAACTCTTTTTACCAAAATAAGATAGGATTAGTAAACCATCAACATAAAATCAACATATGAAAACACCATGATAAACATCAAACATGCAGATAAGAAGACACAAGGTTTTCTCGTGGAAAACCCTCTCCAAGTCAAAAAATCGCCTGTCTCTTTCCTATTCAAATATTTTATTATGATGAACAAAGTTTATATAGAGGACCTAGCACCCAGTAGTTCGAGGACTCAACTGCTAAAACAATATACTAGCAACATGAAATAGAAAGACTCTTCAGACATAACTCTAGAACACCCATTCACTAGAAGCCACCGTGACCAACGAGCCTTTTCCAACACTATTGGACACTGGGGATATCTACTTCTCATTCTAATCTATTTACTAGAAGTCACCCATGTCATCTACACATTGTCTAGTATGAGCCTCAACACCCTCAACACCTCCATGCGAAAGATGTTTCATGCATTTTGAATCTAGGCTCTCAAACTTACTCAACATGAGCAACCAAGCAACTACTCGAATATCAATCCAAAAATGATAAGTCAATATGGATCCTCTGCTAAAAAAAAATACATATATGAAATATGCTAGACAAAGCACTGTAGCACACACTCACTTCACCCATACACTCACACCATCAATCAATCAAGTCACCAAATCAATCGACACCCACACACAAAAATAATCACAAGAAAATATGTCAAAATATCATCAATAATTTCCAATCAATACCTTGGGAAAATACCATGGTTATCCCAATACCATCGAAACTTGTACCGTAGTAAACTCCAGGTCAATACCATGGGGATATACTATGGTTAAGCGAATACCACAGACCCTTGTACCATGGTAATATGCAAACTCAATACCTAGGGTACATACATTGGTTGAGCCAACACCACTGACACTTGTACCATGGTAATATGTAAGCCAATACCATAGTCAGATACCATCGTTAAGTCGATACCAAGGATACATGTACCATGGTAATACCAACACCCAAATCAAGCAACATAGGAATACATATGTAATCCCATCCTTTAAAGAGTACATCTGCCTACAACACAATCATCTGCACACTTCGTCCAAGTAATTGAAACACATGGCCATGTTGACTTGAATGCCAACCATCAAACACTGCAACACAATCATCTGCACACTTAGTCCAAGTAATTGCAACACATGGCCATGTTGACTTCAATGCCAACCATCAAACGCTGCAACACAATGCCTTCATCATCAATGCCTCTGCAACACATCATCAATGCCAACACATATCCAAGTTTTGTTTGCAACTTTATAAATTAGAATAATCAACTATAGTGATTTAGCTATTTTTTGATCTTATTCTTTCATTATCGATATTCTTCATATTTCCAAGATTGTGTCCTCTTTCCCAACTATGGAGGATATACACTTTCCTTCATCCAATCTCCCTCTCACCTTAGGGATATCAACAACTTTATTCTTTCAAATGTACAATTTTTTTCTATTTGACATTAGATAAAGCAGTGCTACCTGTGTATTTCATGGCATGGACTAACCACCTCTCATGGATCCTTATATCCAGTGATGTGATCGTTGACTAACACATGTGGGTTTTGGTCTAACGATAATTGTGATTACCAACAAGTGGTATCATAGCATATGTCATGAGTTCGATACAAACCGGGACCACATTGGGGGGAGATTTTTGGACATTGGATAAACCAATTCTCCCCGCGTGTTTCATGACATCGAATAACCACCTCTCGTTGATCCTTATCTCTAGTGATGCGGTTGTTGAATAAAACTAGTAGGTTTTGATCTAACAGTAATCGTGATTCCCAACACTTTCTTTCACATTGCCACATCATTATAGAACTTTAACCTTCCAGAACAACATTCCTTCTATATTTACTTGGAAAAAAGGTAATCAACAATGTATACTTAAATATTCCTACATCTCAATAATCTTTATTAATTCATCAACAAGTGTGAGGTAGTACGCATCTTCAACACCTTGAACACTATATACTTGCAAGTCTTCAACAACAAGTTCAAACCAAAGCACAAAATATATTATATATATATATATATATATATAAGAGAATGAAGTCAACTTTATGAAGTTAGAATGGTAGTATCTATGTTAAACTAGTCAAATTTGGATATCTAAAACATAAACATAGTTAGGTTCATAAACAATCAATATTACATCTTTCGTAACCCTAAACTTTCACAACCATCTGAGTTAGGTTTTCTATCAAAAACCCTATATTCCATCATCAATGCTAAAACCTTATATATCAACAATCATGTTAGTATTTTAATGAAAGAAACATCATTTTATATCTAGGGTTTCATTATCATGCCTTAGAATAAATATTTACTAGGGTATTGTTGTGAACTCAAACAATAAAGTTTTAACATTACATATACAACTTGTCCAAGATAGGGTTTCAATCAAACATAAGCATATACACCTAGGATTTCATTCCTAGGATATTTCATTAATTATTACAAGGGTTTTGTCATAAACCCTAACTTATCAAACCATAAATATCTAGGGATTCATCATATAACCTGGACATCAACAACAAACCCTAAAAAGGTAGGTTTTTACCATAACATTATCAAAACCATAAACATCAAGAGAGTAATATTTAATTATGAGTTCTAAACCCTAAGAAGAATAGGGTTTCATTATTAACATTAACATACCCTAAGTACCAAAAGGATATGGTTTTGTAACAAACCCTAAAGATTAGGGTTTTAATAAAGTAAACAAATATAGAGTATGTTAGTAACAATCATGATGATTCAAAACCCTAGACATGAGAAAGTTAGTAATATCAAGAAAATTTCAAAATAAGAATGATCACATCTTCTTGTATGAAGAATATTTTGCAAAATAACTTGTAGTCTAAAACATACCTTTAGTTTTTCTTTAACAAACCTTGTAGAGTTTCTTTAGCAACAAGCTTATTTTCATGATACAAATATTTCCTTGAAGTTTCCTCCAGAATCCTTGTGTATTCCTGCAAGCCTTTAGTTAAATGGTGGGTCTCCCTCTTAATTTACATTAATTCAATATTTCTGAGGGATACCTACAACTTGGAACAATATGATACATATTATCCATAGTACTATGTTCATTATGTCGACGTTTCGAACCCCAAAGGGGGTCCATCATCAAGACAAAAAATGAATGATTATGAATCTATCTTTCATTTTATGTCCTGATGATGGACCCCTTTGGGGTTCGAAACGTCGAATAATAAAATATTCACTGTGGATAATTCGGATCATATTGTTCCAAAAAACTACCATAGAAGCTTAAAGTCTAACATACCTACAACTTATCAAAACAATTCAAGAATTTATAACAAGACATATTAGGTCTATGAAATCTAGAAATTGAAACATAAAAAAAACCTTTACAAAACTTTAAAAATAGTTTATGTTGGAAGTAGAAGGATATGCAAGAAGAAGACTCAATAATATAAGTATTTGACTTCAAATTCTTCAACTTTTCTCTAATTGGGTCTTCATAAAAAATTGTTGCATGTTCTCTTTCTCTCTTCTTTTTTCTCTCATTTTTCAAGACAATGGCTCTTGCAGTGTCCTACCTTATGACAATTAAAACATTCAATTTTGGATAGGTTAATATTATCCATTGGTTCTTTAAAATTCTCATGTCCTCCATTTTTCTTGTAATGGGAAGAATATGCATTGGATGCGTTGTTATCTCCATCTTCCTTCTTATCACTACTAATGAGATGGGAGCTTCTTGACTGTATGCATTCCGTATTTCTTCAAAGGATGGTATTTCTTTCCAACTGCTAATACCTGATGTAAAGGATCTCCCTGATTTTGGTAGATCTAGTAGTGCAACAATCGCAAGCACTTTATTTGGTATAGCTTCATCAATGGCTTTGATTTCACCTCTTATTTAGGATTTCCTTACAAAATGAGAATACACGGTGTCACATTTTGTCATCTTTATTGTTCTTAGTTTAATCTTGAGACTAGCTACTCAACCAATGTTTTCATTGTAAATAATTTGGAGAGATCTTCATACATCCCTTGTGTAGTATATATATTGGATATGTAGGGGATTAAGTTATCCTTTACTCCATCTACAATTAGATTCGTGGAAAATATTTCTATTTCCATGTTCTTTTCCTTTCCTGCATCATCTATGGGTTCCTTAACTTTTCCTAGTACAAAATCCAATACTTTGTGCTTTGCAAAGATGAGATCTATCCTCTTCTTCCATGCACTATAGTTCGTGGCTCCTTCGATTTTGTTTTTTGTCTTCATTGAAGATGTCAAAGATAATACTTCCCTTGTTTCATATGGATAATATTCCTTCCTTTTCTTATATGGTCATTCTCCTTATTATCTTCCATAAAATCATTTTCTTGACCCTTCCCACAATAAATTTCCAAGCTGCCTTTTTCCTTCCTCCTTCACCTTAGCTCTAAAACCATGTTAAAAAATCAGAAAGGAAGAAAGATTTTCTTATCTTGAAAAATACTTGTGATATTCTTGTATTCTTATTAACTTTATTTATGTTCTTATTTTATCTTCTTTTCATCAAGAAATCATCAAATTAAAGCACGAAGAATAATGACACCAGATATAGGCACTCAGCCAGGGGAAAGCCCGTATAAAGGGGAAAAACCCAATGAAACTATTCTACTACTAGACTCAAATCTAACAGAGAAAATCTAATACCTTATACCTAGACCAAGAACCTCCTTTGATCCACCAAGTCAGCCTCTAAGATGTTTTACCAAACTTCAAAAATAAGTTACAACAATACTGCATCAAAGACATAATTTTCTCCCTACTTCTTCATAATTTTAACCCAACTTTAGATCTATAATTTCAACCCTCCTACAACTGTCCAGAAACTCGCATGTGTCGCAAAAGAGAGAAATTTTTTTTCCTGTTTTTCTTGACAAGTATCTTCTTCTTCTTCGCTAGAGTTTTCTCCTTCTTCTCTAGGTATTTCTCTCTTATTTTCTCTTCCTACAACTGTAGATTGAACTTCCTTGGCTGGTTATCTGAATGAGGTCAAGTATATGCCAATATATAGTTTTTTGAGGCTTCTAATTAGGCCGACTTGTCTTCTTTGAGGTTGACTTGGTGAAGGAGGCCTATTTGACTCAATTAACATCAAAATAATTTTTATTTCCTAATATATGAATCCCAAGAAGGGTATATTTGATGATGACAAGGACTAAAACTCATGGCATAAATCCTAGAACCCTACAATGGAGGCTTTGACCTAAAAAACCCATGCTAATAAATAATTTTTCTTTTATAATAAAATTTATTTTTCTTTCTTTTAACAGATACATTTCATCATGACTCAAATACAATTATGAATACCGACATTAGTAAAATTCTTCAACATGGGGAAAATTTCTCAGTATAATCAATTGCTTCTTTCTGTGCATAGCCCTTTGCAAATAAACAAGCGTTATACTTATCAATTGTGCCATCGATTTATACTTGGTTTTGTAAACTCATTTAGTGCCAATTACATCTTTTCCCTTTGGTAATCTGACTAAGTCCCATGTATCATTCCTCATTAAGGGATCTTTCAAAATTTCTGTCCAACATGTTGCTTTCTGAATGTCCCATTTCAAGCTACTTAGGATTCTTCTTAACTTTATTTATCTTTACTAATTTGAAATTTGATTCATAACCAATATTTACTGCGACTTTCTTCAATTCAAATTATACATGTTATGGCTGGTAGATTCCTTACTCATCAAAAACAACATCTCTACTTATTATCACCTTCTTTGCTTGAGGATCAAACAACTTGTAACTTATTTTTTTAGTAATGTGTCCAATAAAGATACAATTCACACTTTTATCATCCAACTTCTTCCTCTTTTCCTTAGGAACATGTGCATATGCAGTACAACAAAAAACTTTCATATCTAGAAAACTTGGTTTGTATCCTCACCATGCTTCTTCTGGGGTCAAATTCAACGCTACATTTATAGGACATTGGTTAAGAATGTACACTACTATCTGTAGTGCTTCAACTCAAAATTCATTTCCAAGAGACACAGTCTCCATTACACCACACAAATATGAATGCACCAATGTTAGATGTTCTCTAGCCTTCCATGTTTTATTTAAGAAATTCTCCCTGTATTGTTCTGAAAAGATACACCCTTCACATACATCATCATCCAACTTTATATAAGAAAAACCATTCACCATGTTTTTCTTTCTCAGCAACACCAAAATATGAAAATTTAGGTGTCCCATCCTTAAGTGCCAAAGCTTACTATTTGATATTTCTGTTGCTTTCAAATTCTATAAATTACTTAAATCAAAGGATAGCTTGAAAAATTTTTCTTTAGACATTTCTTCTCTTACTACAACTGCAATTTTGTTCAACTTATCCATGATTAAGAAATATCATCCATTATCAAACACTAGCTTGTAGTGTTGTTCCATCATTTGTCCTACAAAAAGTAAGTGCCTATTCAATGTTGTGTCAATAAATTGTTCTCAATTAACTTCTTCTTTCCATGCAATGTTGTTATTGCAACCGTGCCTTTCCCTTTCACTTCAGAAACACTATCATCACGAAATATGCCTTTACCATAATAATTGCTATTAAATTTGGTAAACAACTCCTCCTGAGATTTCATATGAGTTTAACATCTCGAATCAATATACCATGCTTCGTTTTCTTCACTATGTACCATCAAACTTGAGATGAATAACTTCTCATTCCTAGTTTCCTCAACAACTATATTGGCACCCTCTAGCTCTAAATCATTCATTTTTTCATAACAATTTTTTTCAAGATGGCCAAATTTTTGGCAATAATAACATTGTGGTGCTCTACTTCTTCCTCCATTTCTTCCTTCACCTCTTTTTTGTCCTCTTCCATGAGATCAATATTTACATCCTCCTCTAAATTGATTGGGATTCCTTCCTCTACCTCTCAAATGGGATGCATTTCCGTGTGAACATTTTTTTTATTTTTGCTTTGATTGTAATTATGATATTGAACCCCATTTCTTCGTCTTCCTCTATGATTTCAAGAAAATGCATGTTCCACTTTCTCAAATGGTTGATTTTATTCAATAGTTAACATGAATCCACTTAATTCATCAATTTTCATTATATTTAAGTCTTTGGATACATAATAATGATGGTGACCATTTGAAACTTGGGCATAACACTTCCTAAAAAATTCTCAATTAGCCTTCTTTCTAGAACATATTCACCTAATGACCCCATCTAATTAACAAGATCTTGAATTTTTGTGATGTAATCATGAATGGATTCATTACTTTTCATATGGGAATTTTCAAAATTCCTCCTTAATGTTGCAATTTAGATACAACAACACCTTCATATGTGTTCTTTAAGATATCCCATGCTTCCTTAGATGATACTACACCACTGATTCTTGGAAATATAGATTCATCAACAACGCTTCTTATAAGTGAAAGTGCTTCATTATCCTTCTTAATAAGTTCTTTAAGAGATTTATTTTCATCATCACTTATTGCTTTGAATTGATCAGAAGAAAGCATAGTATATCCATCAGTTACAAGTTCCCATAAATATTTAGCGATGAATATAGGTTGAATCTGTTTGCTTCAATAAAGATATTTTATGCCATTGAGTTTAGGAAACACAATATTGCTTGTTGCCATTGAATAATAAGAGATATTTATATAGAGAAGATGAACAAAAAAAACACAATGTGTCCCACTTTGATTCGTGACAAGAAGCAATGTCCAAAAAATTTGATACTCAATCACCACCACAAAAATATCTTTATTTAATAGAGAGTACGCACAACAAGCGAATAATTACAACCATTTTATCCTTACAAATGAAATAATCACCACTAAAATAATTAATACTTCTCTCCTCCGATTTTCAACTCTTTTACAATTCCCCTTACAAAATGGAATTTAGAAAAAACATAGCCTCAATTTTAAACCCACGTACAAACTTAATATTAAAATTCATTAAATATGTCATTCTCAAAGCATTATACACTCATTCTCTCTCATAAATATTACATTAAAAATATTAACACATAAATAAAAGAGAGAATTTCATGTTTACTCTATTCTTATTTAGATTTTACATTTTTCAATGTAAAACAAAACTCCATTTAATATGCCACTCCATGCATAAGAATTCATCATACAATTTAATATTTAAACAAAAATATGCATGCATAAATTCTACACAGTTTCACATGGTTTGTATGCATGACAACTCCCTACAAATACGTTGAAGATCCTACATTCAACAAGTTCAGTCTATGTCGCAATCCACACACCAATCAATAAAGTATTCCATGAAATTATTTTAGCATGAACTTGGCTGCACATACCTTGGTGCCAATCCATGTTGCAACCCCCCCATTTGTGTTGTGCTCAAAGGAACGAATCCACACAATTTATTCACATGAAATTTACACACAGTTATGATACTGTAAATATTTAATGCAACTTCCAGGTAGTTTAACACATGTCTCTTGCAATATTACTTGCTCCAACCTACATGCACAAAGCATATTCCAATATCTTGTAGGCATATTTCTTCCACAAGTAAGGTGCCAATCATCGTTACAGAGTTAAATATTGTTCTCTAAATTTGAAAAAAAACACACTTGCCTCAGTTCACATGCAACACTGGCCACTCTAGCTCCAATACTAAATGAAGAAAACATAGTAAAAAGGAAATTATAGAGAAAAAAACCATTCAACAATAACACACTAGATCTCAACATATTTGATTATCAAAACCATGTATTTATACATTAGGAGAGACCTTCAAGAATCTTCCATCTCCTAAAATCTCTCAGCCATTTCCTATAATCTCTCAACAATAATTCCATAAATCACCCCACCAATCTCTCGCACAAAATAACAATTTTAACATTTAATATTTAAAAAATGATTCATTATTCCATCATTGATCTCATCACAATCCTCATTTCTTGTTGTTGATCCATACTAAGCTGAATTTTGACTTGCTATGCCTCCTCATCACTGCAACTATGCATTTCTCAGGCGTTGTTCTCTGTTGATTCGACATGCACACCTCTCATGACCTTCCTCTTTGCAACTATGCAATGTGCAATTCCAGTCAATAGTGATTGATCCCTTTCTCACTATGACTGTGGACTATGTAATCCTTGGCCTCAATTGTGCACTTCCAAACAAAAACCACTCACTCCTTGCCTACCATTGATTCATGTTGCACATCCAAGGATCCCTCTCTCTCGGTAACTGCTCATTGCACAATCACAAACCTTAGTCATCAACCTTGCCTCTTTTGATTAGACATACGTAGTCTCTCCTCTCCATCATTGTGCACTACACACTTTTAGTGACTAGTGAGGTCACTCTAGCCTCAATATTTTCCCTTGTGCTCAGAGATTGGACAATCCTTCCACCTAGTGACTACCTTATGTGTTTGATAACTTGATAGATTAGGAGAATATCATAGGGACTAATTTTGTATCACCATGAGTGAATCTTCATTTGTAGGTGTTGCTAATAAAGATCTTATTAGTCTCACGTCCTCTATATATGAAATGCCTCCTATTACAAGACAAACATAGTTAAGTTGGTCATTGAAAGTAGTATTAAAGGTCCTAGAGAGAGTTCTAAATCAAAACCACCTATCTTGGAATATACTAGATGCTTTTTGGATAATTCCACTACTATATCATGGTTGGCTATAAAAATGATTTCAACAACAAAGAGTTCCCAAAGGATACTGAAGACAAGGAAATCTACATCAATTTTAAGAGATCTAGATTCCATAGAATTGCTTGCAGATATCCTGTGTTACCATGTGCAACAACAATTGGACAACTTTTGCAGGGTCTAGACACCGAGAACATGGTTCCTAATAGTGTAAGTGGGTAGGATCTCAAATCATATCGACCACATGATATTAATTCCTACTACAAGTTGTCGACGCCAAAATTTTATCACAACTATCAATATTATGCAACTTGGGCTTATTTGAATACCAGGGATGTGACTAGCTCATGATAGTAGGAACCAGCGAAGTGTCGTCAAAAGAGAGAGGGTATCTACAGGATAAAATCATTAATGAAGGTATACCAATACCTTATGGTAATGTTTTGCAGACAATATGGATGAAAAAGCACTGGGTTTTGTGGTCAAGGATGGATCTACTTGATAGTCATAGAAGGGATAATCATCAACTAGTCATAAATATTTTCCCAATAGTTGTAGATTAATATATCAAAGGTAAAGAAGGATGTAAAACATGGGCAAACATAGTTCTTCATGTCTACATACCTTCTTGATGGAATCTATACAAGAAATGATTCTTTGGGTCTAAAGTGGAACTTGTCCCAATAGTCTCTCTCTATCAATAGATATTGCAAGCTACTTTCCAAGTTTAGTTATAAGGGATTTTATGCCAACCTAGCTGAACACTTCTTTTTTGTGCTCTATCATATGATATGAAGAAGAGGCACCCTCCATGATAGATCAAGTGAAAGAAGCAGTTATTTAATTTTCAGATTGGTTCACTTCTTCCCAAGCCACCTACATTAGAGTCTTTAGTTCCCAAAAGTCACCAAACATTTTACCAAAGGACATGACTGATAAGGTGGTCATGTAGGATATAGGATATCATATTTTCTCAGGGCTATCACAACTATTGTAGAAGGAGAATAAGGAGCCTTGGCCTCTTCCTCCCTTTCAAGTGGGGTATTATGAGTTAAAGATCTTGAAGGTAGCAAAATAAGAATTTGAATAACATAGATGTCTCAGGTTTCGTGAAATGAGCTTACATATATATAACCTTAGGGAAGTATGAAAACAACACTATGCTAATATTTTTTCCCAGACTTATGATTCTATGTCTCTGGAAGATGATGAGAAGATGAAGAATTAGTACTATGCTTCCAAAAAAACTAGGCCAGGTGATGGGGTGAACCCTTCTAACATGACGCATTTATTAGATTTTGTAAAAGAAGGGAACCGACAAGAATTTCCTACTCAATATAGTGTTTTCAAGCCAAAGAGGAATTTGAAGAATCTTGGAGGAAGTAGCATGAAGAATAGCAGAAACAAGAAGCAAAGCAGAAATAAGAAGAGGAACACAAGCCTGATGAGGAAAGGAAAAAAAAAGGAGAGCAATTAAGGAAGAATAAATAAGACATGCAAAGAAGAAAGGAGGAATTGAGAAAGAGAAAAGAAGAGGAAACTATAAAGGAACAAGAACAAGAAGCCTTGCAAAATCAAAGGGAAGAAGAAGAAAGTAAGAAGTAGGAAGAGGACTTGCAGGCCGAGTAGGTGAATGATGAACATGAGTAGGATGATCAGGAAGAAGATATTATGTTGATTGCAAAGAAAATAAGTTATCGGTCCCCACCTCCTCTTAATGGTGGCCATCTCCCATTTAGTGAGATGGGAATAGTTCCTCTACCATATGATAGAGATTTGAACATCTCAAACTTTATTTTTGACTAGTTGAAGACAAGAATAGTGTGGGAGAGAAGAATTTATTTTCTAAATGACCATCATCACCTTGTTTCAATTAACACAAAAAGGGCGATTGTGCCGAATAATAGGAAGATTCCACGAGAAATGGAAACATTTCTCAAACCCACTAAGGAGAACATTGATTATCGGATTAGAGAAAATGAAACATTGGTAAAAGAGATGGCTTCGACAAGGCAATTGGTTGTGCATATCATGTCTGAGAATTAGATATTGTCTTCCACTAGTGCTAGCACAATGGAATTGAGGGAAGCAATATTGTAGGAGATCAAGCCTTTGGAAGACACTATGAAGTAGTTATATGATGAGATGTACATTCTCCGTGAAGTAGTGGTTCTCCTACATGAAGTAAAGAAAGGGTCACAGAAAATGGTGAAGTTCTTAAGGACAGGTTACACAAACATAGATGCAATTCATGATTGGGGGACACAATATATGAATACACCTATAATGTTTGTTAGGAAGAGTAGACAAGATGTAGAAGTAGATAAGGTAGCGATCATGGTGTTTTTACATATTTATGAGCATATCCATACTTCTGTTACCAGCATCATAACAACATACTCGTGCCTATATAATGGATTTGGTTCCTTGGTCATGATGCACAGGATCCCTTATGTTGGTACATTTACGGATCTAAAGAGAAAGAGACCTATTAAACAATAAATATAATATTTATTGTATAATATCAAATAGGAAATGATTAAGGATGAGCTCGAGGTGACCAAATAAAATATTCTGCGATATGTGACCATGCTAGCAAAGATACCCATGAAGTTAATTATGTTGTTGAGCACCATTCAAACATAATCCAAGACCATATATTTGAAAGCATTGAGGGGAAAAATTGGATACAATCTAGATCCACTAGTGAAGGTTGTCCACATAGTAGTGGAGTACAAATATTGACACCAATATCTTACTACAAAGTTACATGTTGTTGTCATCGAGTTATTTCTATAATATTATGCATGATGTATTACTTTATCTTATAGATAATATCCACATTTTGTCTTATTATAATTATTTCTTATTTTAATTTTGTACTTTAAAAGCAATAAATGTGTAAGGTGGCAATCCAAGCATCGCATATGGAATATGAAGAGTCATTGGTAAGCTCAAAGGTTAAAGAGAATCTAAAAGACAAATGAAAGCTTAAGATTCATGAGGGAGCTCAAGAGTCATGAGGGGAGGTGAAGGGTCACCTCACTGGTTATAAAGAAACACTCATAACTCAAGCAGAAAGAGGGACTTTTGAAGTTTTTAGCCTTGGATTCTCTAGTTTAGCATACAAGAGAATATATTTCTTTGGAGAAGCAAGTGGTAGTTCATGTTCCACTATTTGGGCTGGTGTTTCATCTTTGTAATTTTGTACTTGGGGCTTTTACTTAATGATCAAAATTTCTCGGGGTTAGTACAATTTCATGCATGTATTGTGGATATTGTGAGACTATTCTTTTAATGTTTTCGGTATATGTTTATGGTCATACATGATAAAGAGAATGAACTATTTTGTTAGCATTTGTATTATCTTGTTGAATGTGAATTCTTATTTTCTTTCATGATTGTATTTTTCTTATGAACTATTTTGTAGGTTAACTAACGAGTTTGTCTTTCATCTTGTGTGTCTCTTTTAGAATAGTACTATTACTTTTCTTCTAAAGGCTCATTCTTTCATTCCTTCACATATTTGAACGGGGCTTCTATCCCAAATGATGTGAGGTTTAATTGGTACTTCATACCAGTATATCCCCTTAACTTTTGTGGCTTCCAACACTGTCAACAAGTTCTTAACATTCATTTTATATTAGAATCCTTCAAAACCATTACCTATACAACATAAGTAGTGAAATTCCTGCATAATTTGGAATCTCGTAAATTAGAGAATTCCTTATGTATAGTAATAGTAAGGAAGGAGTAAATACCCAAAAAGAAAGAAGAAGGAAATTACTTAGCCTCAACCCAACCATTGTGGGAGATCCATTTCAAAATACTCTACTCATTACATTGACTTTTATATAGCTCTTAAGTAACCTCATATTCCCACATTGAACAAACCCTTATTTGGTATGTTATCAAAATCCCCTTATGCAATTAATTGTGTTGGTCTACTTCCTTTATGACCCTTTAGTTTTTCCCTATGGTCTCATGGATCATACTAGAGACATTTGAGCAATGGAAGAAAAATGAATGGCATAATGCAAGAAATCATGTCCCTCATCCAAGTGGTAGACGTAATCAAGGACCAACTTCAAAACCACATAACCAAAATCAATAGGAAACTCTTATTTTATTTCCATAAAGTTGACAAGATAGAGGGTAAGCATGATGATGTTGAATGTTCTATTAATGAAGGCTCTAGAAACTATAATCACTTTATAAACCATTCTCCCAATATGTTGCATCAATTACATTTAAGTTAGATTTCGATATGTTGGATGGATCCAATTTGATAAAATGGGTTGGAAAAATGGAACATTATTTGTCCCTTCATGCTATAGAGGATGACCCATTTAAGCTAAATATAAGAGTTATATATCTAAATAAGAAACATTGGTAGTGATAGTGGGAAAAAAAGCATCTCCAAGATACATTGCATAGAAGTAGTTTGTGAAATACCATTTTACTTGTTAGCACTCCAAGAAACTCTCCTAGGTTGTAGCTCGGAGATGCCTGGAAACATATCAATCTTCACTATCGTTCTCTAAACTATTGGAATGGATTGGGGTTTGGATCAATTCAGATGACTGTTTCAACTATGTTTTCACCCAAGACATGCATGAACACCCTCAGCTTGACAAGGCTTTCGACCACTAATGCTCAATAGTTTATAGATTCAATGAATAGATTGGAGAATCCTGACCGTACCAGCAGATACATACATAAACACATATGAATGGCTAGCTACAGAAAGTAAATGAAGCTTACAAATCTAATTTATCAGCGCAGAGATAAGATGACAGTTATCTGGCATTCAACACAGAAGAAAACATGAATAACCTATTCAAGTGCAAGCTTAGAATAGAGGAGAAGATGGTGATTGAACATGTAACAACAAAAGAAGCTTGCATTATTGGAATGAAGATGAGATGCTGGGAGGAATAGAGTATCCACAATCTCCAAAAGTTGAACCCTTCTTACTTCGAACTTTTAGCCATTTATAGGCTTTTTACAATACTCTCGAACTCTATGAGGCTCGAGATGTCTTAATCTAAATCTATCCCCTCTGTCTTCTAACTACTTGACACCGTAACTAGACAAACATGAGCTTAGAGAGCTCTATTTCTAAAAAACACGGTAATCAAATTCTGGTAATTTCGCCGCGCTATCAGGTGTTTCACTCATGCCAGCGATGTTCCATGACCATTTCTATTGTTTGGCTGCATTGTGCTGTTGTTTTTTCCCTTTTTGGCCATGCATTCTGTTATTTCAGTTCACTATCCGACTGTTAAAAACACTGACAAAGCCAACAAATTTCCTCCTTGGGTGATTGGTGGGAAGTGTGATACAGGGGCCATTGGATGGTGTGGATCGATGGTCGGGATGTTGGTCAAGTGGCAAAGATCGATCTGATCAGAGATCGGAGAATGGAGAGCACAACGGAAAGGAGATGAACCCAGAGTGGACTTGTCGACATTTATGAGCGCGAGAGTATAAATTTTGAATTCTGGCTTATGGCCAAAGCAAAGAAAGAGGAGACGTGGACCATCGGAGCTAAAACAGGGGACATTTCCATTAAAATAGCATCACTGCACTCAGGGCTAACACTAGCTCCTTTTGGGGATGAAAGCCTCCTCATGAGGTTTCAAGAACTACAGATTACTACCTTTCCAGTAACAACCAAAACAAACTTATCTCTTAGTGTTCCGTTCGCAATGGAGTTTATTTGCATAGAAAACAAAAACTGAAAAAACCTATTACAATATTAAGGACTTAAAGCCTTATATGAAGTAAAGTCTCAAAAAACGCCCATTGACTGGGCCATCAAAAACAACTTCCCCCTCCAAATTTTGTAGAATGAAAGTATTGTTCATCTGAACTTGAGAAATGACAAACAATCCCATCCATAAGGCATCAAATTTACCATGGTTTCCCTTCTTTTCCTTCAATGCATCCCATTTGAGAACCTAGTCACCAACCTAAAAACGGTCCATTTTTTCCTTTCTATCAAAGGTTTCTTTGATCTTCTTCTGATGAATTCTTGACTTCTCAACTAGTTGTTCTCTGATCTATTGTAATTCAACCCAGTTACTCATTATCCTTGCTGTTTCATTATCTTCATCCTGTTCTTCTTGCAAGAATTTGGCCACAGGGAGAATCAGCTGGATAGGAAAAACAACATCAGTGCCATAAACCAACTTAAATGGAGAATTTCCTATGGAATTCTTGTTGGTAACTCTATCAACCCATAGTGAAAACTTCAACTTGGAATCCCAGTTCTTTTTGTTGTCCTCCAACAGTTTTTTGATTATCCTTACAAGACTCTTGTTAGATGATTCTGCTAGGTCATTTCCTTGAGGATAATATGAGGTAGAATGCACCAATTGAATGCCCATGGATTCACACATGTCCACCAATTCTTCTGCCCTGAAAGCCGCTGCATTATCAGTGACTAGTTTGGTTGGGCAACCAAATCTAGTGAAAATATTCTCATTCAAGAACTTTATGACAACCTGATGATTAGCATTTTTAGTGGGTATAGCCTCAATTCATTTGGTGAAATAATCAGTGGCTACCAAGATCTATTTGTGATGGCCACTAGAATGTGGATTGATCTCACCTATGAAGTCCAAGCCCCAATACTAGAAGGGGCCATTGGCATGTACTGGCTTCAAGGACAAAGATTTTAGCTGTTGTCTTCCTGCAAACCTCTAGCATTTGTCACAAGACTTCACAAAAGAAAATACATCAGAGAATAGAGTAGGCCAATAATACCCAGGTCTCAGGATCTTGTGGGCTATGGTTTTCCAATAATGATTCCCTCCACAGATGCTAGAGTGGAACTGGTGCATGACTTCCACAGATTGTCCTTTGCCTAGACATCTCAAAAGGATCCCTGATGGGTCTCTCCAATAGAGCAAGTTTTTATTAATGCATAATTTGGCTGATCTGAGCTTAATGGCATGGGATTGACTTGAGCTATGCCTTAGAGGGACTTCTAGCTTCTACAAAAAATGAACTACACTGGAATACCATTCACGGGTGGCTAGATTTTCAGCCAAAGACTGATTCTACTCATGCTCTTCTGATGCTTCCTCTGTGCACTCACCACCTGAATATGAACCCATGCAATTGATGTCTAACAAACTGCAATTTTCCTCAGCCATAAGCTTAGCCAAGCCCTGGCCTTTGACAAGCTTGGTGGGCATCACCTCTATGTTGAACTCTATGAATTTTGCAATCCATCTAGCTCTCTTTCCATCAATATCTTGCTGAGTTAGGACATCTTTTACTGAGGCTGAAGGTACATACGTGACCACTTTGGAATGCAGAATATAAATTTTGAATGATTTTAAAGATTTTATGAGAGCATAAACTTGTTTTTCAATAAGGTCATACCTTAGTTCAACATCCCTCAGAGTTTTGTTGAAAAAGGCCATAGGGTGCTCTACACCTTCATCATTTTTCTGCAATAGAACTACTACAAGTGTATCATAAGAGGAAAAAGAGAAGATATAAAACTCCCATGAGTGGGAGCTTCCATGATAGCTTGTTTGATGGCTTCAAAAGAGCTTCTTGCACCATCCGTCCATTTTATTTCTGATCCTTTCTTTAGCATGGAAGTGTGTGCTTCACTATCTCTGCAAAGTTTGCAATAAGCCTCCTGACAAAGTTAATCTTACCCAAGAAAGATTGAATGTCCCTTTTTGATCTTGGGATGGGAAATGCCTGAATTGCTTGAACTCTCGCTGGATCGATCTGCACACCTTCAGCAGAAACAATATGTCCTAAGAGTTTCCTTTCTTCTAGAGAAAGCTGCGACTTCTTTGTGTTCATAGAAATTCCAAACCGTCCGCATTTTAGAAACACCTTCTTCAAATGCTGCAAATAGTCCTTATGACTGCTGGAGAAGACTGTTATATCAACAAGGTAAATAAGGACAAACTTTTCCTTCTCTCCCACAAAGGCTATGTCCATGGCCCTCTAAAAAGTATCCCTAACATTCATCATTCCAAAAGGCATCTTGGAGTACATGAAAGTGCCCCAAGGAGTAGTGAAGGCGGTCTTTTCTTGATCTTTTGGATGTACAACAGCCTGATTGTAACATGAAAACCCATCTAAGAAAGACATGACTCTAGCCCCTGAAACGTTTTGCAGCAAGTGTTCCATCTTAGGTAGGGCGTAATTGTCATTTTAGAGCATTTGTTCAGATTCCTGAAGTCAACACAAAGCCTGATTTCTCCATTGTTCTTTCTTATTACCACAAGGTTAGATGTCGACTTTGAATACCTTAGGGGAACTATGATCTTGGCATCCAACATTCTTGCTTTCCTTTTCAATCAAAGGCAATACGAGAGGGATAATAGGTCTTAGTTTCTGCTTAAAAGGGATGGTGTTCTTCTCAAGTGGAATCTTATGCTGAATGATGTTGGTGTCATAGGTCGTGAGACCACTATACTCCCAAGCAAAAATATCAGTAAATTATTTCATCAGGGTGCAATACTCGGAACTTTGGGCAGAAGACAAGCGAGTGGACAGATTTATGTAATTTGGATGGGCTAGACTCCCTACATTATGTCTATGAACTGTAGACTCATTTTCTTTTTTGGCAGGCTTATAAGGTACATGATTATGATCAAACAACTTCTCTAGGGGCACCAATCCTTTGGGTGCATGGTTACTAGGAAGTTGAACAATGTTATCCTGACCAATCTCGTCCTTTAGCTTAGACTAGTTGCATTCTTCAATGGTTTCATTTTCTTGGTCAATCTGTATTTTAGAAAATTCATCAATGACTTATAAAAACCTACTAATTTCATCATCATCTTCAAAAACTTTCTAGTATTTTACATTGTCGGGTAGAGATGGTTTATATTTCACTTGAACTTCATAAGTCAATTTAGGAGGCAAAGGAGGAATAAATGTGCTAGTAGACACAGCAAGGGAATCAATAAGCTGGTTCTTCATTCTAAGGATGTAAGAAATGCTGAAACTATTAAAAGAACCATTGAGCTTTCATATCTCATCTCTGTATGCTATTAGCCTTGGATGCTTTGCTTGGAAAGTTTTGTTCACCTGCTGAATGATAAGGTCTGCATCTCCAAACAACTTCAGACCTTTGATGCCCATTTCTTTAGCAGCGTTTAAGCCCAATATCAAGGCTTCGCACTCTTCTATGTTATTTGTGACTAAAAAGTTAACTTGAAAGATAAATGAATGCATTCTTGAGTGGGAGACACAAGGACTACGCCTGCCCTGTAACTTCCTTAGAGCAAGCTCCATCAAAGAACATGTCCCAAATTTGTGGGCCTTCTTCCTCTGTGATCTGGCAAACCGGTTTCCGAAGCTGCATGGAGGCCAGCTGGGATTCTTCAATTTGAAGAATACAGGCTCCAAAATTAGTGTCGACAGCATAGATGGGATGATTAGTGGGATTCCTTTCATCACTGATGATATAAGCCAACTGAGCTTCTCGGTATAATCTCCTACTCTCACCTCCAAAAACTGGGACAGTAGCATAGGAAAAATCATTTTGCAATGTTCCACCTAATCTCTTGATCCAACCTCTGGAAAGCAACATGCCAAACTTGGGGGTTACATCTGCTACCACAATAACCATCATCATTCTCTTCATGGGCAGCTGAGACAAGGTGATGGTTAGGTCTTTGATTAATCCCAAACATTTCACTTTTCTAGAGTCAAAAGAAAACAGGTCATGATAAGGCTTGGTAATGTCAAGACCCAACTCATCCATGATAGCCTTGGGCGTTAGATTATAGCTGGCTCTTGTGTCCAGAAGGCAATTGTGAAAGACTTTGTCATGGATAGTCAAAGAGACATAGAATGATGGGTAGTTATCATCACAATTTTCAATCATTGGGCTGAGAACAACAACTAGTTTGTTGTCTTGTAGAGTTACATAGTTAGTGGAGGCTTGGATGGCTTTAGGCTCAAGGGCCTCGAGGATAGATCTCTTGAAGGACTCATTCTTCACTATTTCTATCAGAGGTATAGGTATGCTTAGCTTCTGAATTTATGATTCAAAACTGAAAGGAGAAGGAGACTTGTCAAGGCCTCTTACCTCGTAAGCTGGAGCTTTGAGGATGATGGGATCAACTGTTGGTCATTTCTGCTTATTAACTTGTTGTATTGCAAGGACAACAACTCTCTGAACAATAGTTTCCTTGACATTATTCATCATCGACCTCAAATTATATCTGTGTTGATCATCAGTTTGCAGAACAACTCCACCATCCCACTCTTGTCTGATCTGGTCATTGAATAATGACTTTTCATAGGCAGCTAAGGTAAAAAAGGAGGCATTGCCTTTGTCTTCCAGACAATGGATCTCATCATCTTCTTCAAATTTCTCTTCTTCCATGACTACATTCTAGAAAGGGGTCTTCACCCTTTGGTCTTCATTGGCATCTTTGCTTCTTTGCAGAATCTGCAACTGCTCATTAGCTCTTCTATATGGATTTTGATTTCTAGGAGCAAAGGTATTAGGAACTCTTCCTTTCCCAAGGTGCTGGTCAACCTTTAATTTGGATATTTCAGAGGCTAATGACTCTATCATCTTGGCCATTTTATCTATCTTGGGATCTAAAGATAATGAAGATTCACCCCTCTGTCTCCTTCTATCGACATTCCCCTTGAGCTTCTTTGTAGCCATGATGTTTGATTCTACTTCCAAGGCTACATCCTACATATCAACCAAGGTAGCATATCATCTCTCCCTCAACAATAGACAGAAGTTAGAATGGAAGGCACTAGCATACGTGAGTTTAGTAGAGGTAGTGGTGGGTTTTACTTCAGCTAGTATCTTGTTGTACATGCGGTTAAACCTTTTATTAAAATCAGACAACAACTCACCATTTTCCCTCTTTAAGTTCCCAAACTTGGTGTGGTAGTAGTGTAGATCCTTCTTATCCCCCCATTGCTTTAGGAATGCATCATCTAAAGCCTCAATATCTGCTATAGACCTTGGCGTCAGTTCTCTAAACCATTTTCTAGCCTCTCCATCTAGACTTTGGACAAAGACTCTCATCAATATATCATCTTCACTAATGTCCCGGTTATCGGCATAGCTATAGAATGATTCAAGATGATCCTCAGCTATAACACCTTCAGTCCCAATGAACTTAGGCATATACTTCTGATATTCTCTAGTCGGCATGGCATTCAAAGGAGTGGGCAGTACTAGAGGTCCATACCTAGCAACTATGAATCTTTCCATTTTGGTAGGTGTTGCCATAGTTGTGGTGGCTATAAGGGTACTAGAAGTCTGAATGACAAAGGGTTGAGGAGTGACTGATAGGGCTAAAGGAGTATGATGGATAGGAGGAGAGGCTTCCTTTGGGCTTACAATGAAAGGAGAACCTAAAGAATAAGGAGCTCTATGAATCTCTGAGATTTTTTCTTCACTGCTAGTATTAGATGCTATACTCTCAACATGTATTTGTTCTATTATAGGATTTTCTTGAAGAGATATAGAATATTGTTTAGAGTTACCTGAACCTGATGCTCCTTTCTGCAATGCCTTTCTTTCTTTGATGATTTTTTTAGGGTCAGGTACTGGGTCAGCTCGTGGATTCTTAGGATTTCTCCGAGTATGCCTGACAAACTGAGCCAGAACTATGGAGTGGATTTGCCAAGAGGTTCATCCTCCAATAGAGTTGCCAGATAGATGACTACAACCCAAATAGTGTCTAGATTTTGTCTATCATCAAAGCTGGATCTATGTCGTCCCCCAGGGAAGTTGAGCTTTAGTCTCCTCTCCTCAGCAACAACACTAGTTATGTTAGCACTCCACTATACTCTCCTAGGTTGTAGCTCGGAGATGCCTAGAAACATATAAATCTTCAATATCGTTCTCTGAACTATTGGAATGTATTGGGGTTTGGATCAAGTCAGATGACTGTTTCAACTCTATTTTTACACAAGACATGCATGAACACCCTCAGCCTGACAAGGCTTTCGACCACAAATGCTCAATAGTTTATAGATTCAATGAATAGATGGAGAATCCTGACTGTACCAGCAGATACATACATAAACACATTACAGAAAGTAAATGAAGCTTACAAATCTAATTTATCAATGCAGAGATAAGATGACAATTATCTGGCATTTGACATAGAAGAAAACATGAATAACCTATTCAAGTGCAAGCTTATAATAGAGGAGAAGATGGCGATTGAACATGTAACAACAAAAGAAGCTTGTATTACTAGAATGAAGATGAGACGCTGGGAGGAATAGAGTATCCACAGTCTCCAAAAGTTGAATCCTTCTTACTTCAAAATTTCAACCATTTATAGGCCTTTGAAAATACTCTTGAACTCTCTGAGGCTTGAGATGCCTTAATCTATCCCCTCTGTCTTCTAACTACTTAATGTCGTAACTAGACAAACATGAGCTCAGAGAACTCTGTTTCTAACAAACACGGTAACCAAATTCTGGTAATTTCGCTGTGCTGTCAGGTGGTTCACTCATGTCAGTGATGTTCCATGATCATTTCTATTGGTTTGGCTACATCATGTTGTTGTTTTTTTTCCCTTTTTGGCCATGCATTCTGTTATTTCAGTTCAATGTCTAACTGTCGAAAACAACGACAAAGCCAACAAATTTCCTCCCCGGGTGACTAGTGGGAAGTGGGGTATGGGGGTCATTGGATGGTGTGGATCGACGGTCGGGATGTTGGTCAGGTGGTGGAGATCGATCTAATCGGAGATTGAAGAATGGAGAGTGAAATGGAAAGGAAATGAACCGATAGTGGACCCACCGATATTTATGAGCACAGATGTATAATTTTTGAATTCTGGCTTATGGCCAAAGCGAAGCAAGAGGAGACATGGACCATCAGAGCTAAAACAGGGGACATTTCCGTTAAAATAGTAGCACTGCACCTCATGGCTAACATTACTCACCTTGAAAAATGATATTAATTTTGTGGTACTACTTACCAAATTTGCATAAAATATTAAAAAATCATGGTGTAAGAATATATTTATTATTTTGAGCACTTGACAATTGGAATAGAAACTTTGATTGATGAATTTCCAAGTAATGTTATATTAGTCATCTTAAGGGGGAAATAACGATCCACTTTGAGATGAATCACCCCACTACCAACTAGATTTCATGCAGAGGTTGCGATATTTTTCCAATCCAATATTTGTTCCATTAACTCATTGAAATTGTGTTCCTTCTTAATGTCATACTCCACCCCTCAAGATCCACAAGATGGCATGGGAAGAGATGGAAAATTGTCAATTCAAGTGTATTTACTATAATTATGATGAAAAATATTTCCCTAGGCATAAATGTGAACATAAAATATTTATCTAGAAATTATTTACATCGAAGTTGACAATTTGAGTACATAGGAAATCACACCTCCTACATAGGATGTTCTCACTTTGGACCAACATTGAGAAGAACCTAAAATCTCCCCTCATGCCTTGAATTGAATTTCATCTCCCTAGACATTAAAATTTGTTGGCTATATCAAACATAAGAAGGTGATCGTATTAATAAATACTACTTAGGCACCCACAATTTCATTCATCATCATATTGTGAAATAAACCTATAATGATATCCATGTTATTAATGAATTTCAAAACCATGATTGCAAATAGCGGATCAATGAAATGTGGTGGCTGAGATGATAATGTGAAACTCCAAATTGGTGATTATTTCTAAAAAAATCACATGTTTTCCATTAAACAAAAGGTTGGGATATCATTTTTGGTGAAAAATGGTTGAGAAAATTGGGTTGAATAACCATGGATATCTTGGAATTATACATGATTTTTGAGAAGGATGGGAATTACTAGACTCTCAAAGGTATCAAAGAAGATTCTAAAAAAACAATCAATTCTCACCATATGTAAAAGCTCTTGAAGAAGGTTCACTAAGGAATTATTGTATAATTCCATGTCATCCACATTTATAAGGATTCTTCCTTATCAGCTTATCCTGAATTTGCAATTGGTGTTCAAAAAGCACCGGTAGGTCTTCAAACTTCCCCATGGACTAATACAATCACTTGGTGATAATTCTCATATCATGTGATTAATATTTATTACAACATGGGCGTCCTCATGGTGGATCTAGAGAAGATATTTGGGCATTTCAAGGGGATTTTTGGCTATAGATATAATTTGAATAGGATGATAAATAGGGAGATAATTAAAACCAATAAAATATGTTAAAAAAATAACTATAGAAAGAGGAATGAAGTTCTAGGTTCATCATTTTTTCAAAATCCCTATTTAAAATGGAAGTGAAAATGGTCATCACATCCTACCAGGTTGAGATTGATTTCGTTAAGTTGAATCACAAGTTGCAATAGTTGGAATTTTATTTCAATGTCCATGATGTTGGAGAAAGAAAAATATTTCATTTGATTAACTAAAATTAGGGGTGCATGCCCTAACCTAGTGGGAAATCCAATACTTAGGCTAGAGAGTGTTCCAAAAATAACCAAATGGATATGTTTAAAACCCTCATAATTTATGTATTATGCCCTATTGGTATTGTAGGGGACTAGTGGATTTTCTAGCATCACTTTAGGTAGAGTTAAGGGCATAATGTGCAAAAGTACACCATTGAGTTCAAGAAGTTGATGATTATGTTGGGTATATCTCCCAAGAACCCAAACCTACTCCTCATGTATTTGGAAGGTATACATAGTGGAAGTAAGTGATCCTACTTAAAATAGGAAAAATGATGAGGATTGTGTTTAAGTATAGTAACTAGAGAATACCGACAGTAAGTAATGACAACCAAGTGGTTGCAAACATAAATACAACGAAGATGCTTCCAAGGAGGAGAATAAGAAGTGAAAAGGAAATACAAGAAGACAAAAACCACTAGAAATTACTTTGGGGATCCAAACAACCATACCAACCATTGTAATATCAATGGTCACATGGAAAATAAGTGTTATAAGCTACATCTAGAGATTAATCCAATGAAACATAAGAAGGATTCCAAGAATAAGAACCTACCAACCATGAATTCAAGAAACTAGGTATAGATAAGTTTGAATGTAGATGAAAATATTGTTTACACTATAGTGCATAAGGATGTGAACTTGAGTATCTTTCATCACAAGGAAGAGAAGGACGTAACTATACTCTTCTATATTATTATCTAGGTTAAGAAGAGAAAGGTGGATGCTCATTTTATTATTCTTCATAGTCTAATCTCATAGTAGAAGATTTGATTAACAAGGTTGGATCAGAGGTTCATCATCATCGTAACCCATCTCCATTGGGGTGAGTAAATAATGATGAAAATCTCAAGGTCACTCAGTGGTGTAAAATAAAATTTTTTATAAGTGAACACCATATTGATGAAGTGGAGATAGATCTAGTACCACTTAATGTGTGTGGTATAGTATTTGGAAACCTCCACATGTATATTTAGGATGCAATCTTCATGATGAGAGAAAACTAGTACCATATGATCAAGGATATTAATCATTTCATCATCAATGGATAAAAAGGTATATCCAATATCTCTCTAATAAGTTCTAACCCAAACAATATATTGATCAATTCTAGTAGGAAATTTGTATTAGTTTTGTTAAGAGAGAGCCAACCAAGCTATGATTTGGTAAAAGTAAAGGCATATCTAGAGGAATGCACTAAAGAGAAGAAATATTATTGGAGGAGTTATTATAGGAATATAGACAAGTGTTCTTATTATTTAAATGGTTACCACCTAAAATGGATGTGTATAATGAGATATAGTTATTTCTTGACTCGCTATTACTAAATATTGGTCTATCAAAATAGGCGGTCTCAGAAGTAGATCAAGTGAAGACTATTGGAGTAGGAAGTAACTTGACACGGCACCTCACTATGTGGATCACCTATCATCATAGTACCCATGAAGGCTGGGACTTGGAAAATTTGTATTGACTACATACCTTTGAAGAAGATCACTCTTAAGAATATATATCTTCTACTAAAGGTTGATGATTTTTTTAGATTAGTTGCAATATGCCAAGTACTTCACCAAGTTAGATCTTGAATAGGGATACCACTAGTTATGAGTTAAATAATAACAAACTTCGAATACCACATTTAAGACAAGGAAAGGTCTAAAGAAATGCATAATAATGCATTTTGGTTAATGTATTGCACAAACTACATTTATGTATTTAACCAATGATGCATTGCATCGCTTTCTAGATTCATTTATGATAGATTACTTATATGTACATGTTGACAGTGCCAGATCTACAAACATAAGGGATCACCCCAATATGAAGTCCCAACTAGACCTCACACCATTTGGTGTGGGAGTCTCATCTGGTACGATGGCCCGGTTGCCATTATCTTAAGGGTTTCCCTCAAATATTGTTGGTCAACACAGGACAATGGTTTGCTTTGTCTTCAAGAAGTGAGGTTCCGTTGCTTGGTGAGTGTAAGTATCACTTGTGTCAATGGTTCTTTCACTGTTGAAGGAGAGGGTGAGAGTGAGTTCCAGGTCAATTGGTAGCAGTCCCGACACTACTAGGAACATACAAGACAACAGGACATAAACAGCTTTCGGAGGAACAGTCCACATAGATGTGGCAGTCACAACATACAAGGTAAGGTAACACGTACAACACTCAACGAATGAGTCCAAATGAGTGCAATGGTTGTTATAGCAAGCTTCATGTGAAAGTTCTATCTGATGTTCGGGAGAGTAGTCTACACAGGCGAGACAACGTTAACCGCATATACAACACATTTCCATTAATAGATTATGCCTTACAACAAGTGAAATAGTTCAAATGTAGAACACATATTAAAAGAACATGCATTACAAGTGTTAAAGATTAGTCTTAAAACATATACAATACATATGTGAAAACATGTTGGCCTATTAGCAAGCTTTTGAATTAAGCCAAAGTTCCAAGACACATTGTTACACCATACATCATTGTTGGGCCATGCAACAGGTATAAATTTACTTTTTATTACACTATCTCTTTCCTCCTTTTTATGCATGTGTGCCATGATATAATAAGGTTTTAATGAGATTTCGATAGAAAGTTAATCAAACTTCTCTTGATACGATTTGGCTTTCAAAACTAACTTTCATTGTTTTTATGCAGAAATTAGCAAATGGAACAACTATTGTTTAAAGTATTGACCAACAAAGGCTAAATAGAGAAAAAAACACATGTCTTGTGCGGTCAAATCGAGAAGCGAATTTGGAGGATCAATGCAAGATGAAAGAATTATCTCATAATAGCATTTAGTTGCGAATTCCTCAGGATCTCCTAATCCTGAGAAATCACATTTATCTCTTTTTCTCTTTAATTATAAAGGGGAAAAATGAATAGAATAGAACTTAACTTTTTGCTTTTACTTCAATTGTAACTCTGAGATACAGAGCATGATTCTGAGGAACATATCGTGCTATAATGACATTTGAATTTGATGAATAATATATAATTCGTGTTGTTATTCATTCGCGATAGTCTGAAGTAATCCAGCAGTAATCACCAATGGCTTGGGCTCGGTCACTGGTGGATTTCACTGCTATTCCCTGTGCTATACTTTTCTTTTACTGCAAGATTGATTACTCTGTTTTATAGCTTTACAATTAATTTACTTTTATTAGTGTTGAGTTTGTATAATCATTACATTAATTCTTATTTATGTTGATTGGTTTCATCTACTTGTGTTGTCAATTGATTTCGTTATTAGGTAAGAATCATATCTTGTTAATTAAGAGCCAGAGTGTTATTGGTTAAATTGAGTTTATCACTTGTTATCCAAAAGTCTAGATTCAGCTGAAAGAGCTCTGTTATTGCTACAGTGCACTCGGTTGATGTAATTGCAATTAGAGTTTTTGATTACAATTGAGTTTGGTTTTGGTTAAGATAGAGTTTTGATGTTTGAATAAGTTAATTTCCTTGAAGTTACAAGCTTGATGTTTATGGTTTGATCCATTTTCTCTTGTATCGAAATCAATAAGTTATTTTGAAGTATTACTCTCTATAGATATAACGATTTACATCACTTGCACATATTGTGTACACTCTTGAAAGAAAAAGACTTACCTAGGTTGATAATTAATGTGAAGCATTTAAGAGTTCTAAAAGATACCTTATTTGCACCCAAAATTTTGGCGTCGTTGTCATGGAGAGTGTTTCCATTTCATAGAAGGTGATGCATGTTTTATGTTTGTGTGCTGTGAAAGAACTGGGTATTAAAACGCAAGGTAAGAACCTGCGTATGAGTAAGTAAAGTGCTTTCTCCCTCGCCCTCTTTTCAACACAATTGCGTAGGAATAGATGGTTGATGTTTGTTTACTATAAAAGAACTGGGTATTAAAAACGAAAGGTAAGAACCTATGTACGAGCAAGTAAAGTGCTTGCTCCTGTGCCCACTTTTCAGCAAAATTACATAGGAATTAAAGTAGAACTAAATGTTTGAATTTCTTTGTGAATGACTAAGAAGAAAAGAGTAGACAAAGATTTAATTCCTCCACCTAGATCTGAAAAATCTAAGGGATCGGTGCCCCTTGGATGATTAACCTTTATCGATGAAATCATAAGGAAAGCTGAGTCTCAGTCATTAGTAGGACCCTGAATCATTTCTACAAGAAATCCTACTGTAACCCTTCAGGCCGCAGGATCACCATCTGCAGCTAATGCTGAGATTCATAGCAAGACTAAAGGGTCTGAACGGAGTTTTTAGAACACTAAAAATTTGTAGTTTAGCCCTTTACAATAAGGGAATTCTTGCAACCTCTGTGAAGGAGAAGGAGAAACAAGTAGTGCTGAAAATATTATTTCATCAAAACCCAAATTTCCTAAAGTAGTAGTTGAACAGAGGATACCCAGTATTCCCGACCAAGGTAGTGTTGTTAAAATCATCTTAAAAGTCTCTTCTAGCTCCCCCAGGAATAGAGCTCCAGCTCTAGAAATCCCTGAAGAATATTGGCATATTTTTGACCAAATGGCTAATAATCCATGACAGCGTCATACCTCTACATTACAATACCCTATTGTCGATATAGCTTTCAATGCTCCCATGAAAGCTATACCATTACACAATATTCCCACCTTTCATGGGTTAACTTCAGAGGATCCTGATGCATTCGTTTTCAAATTTGATGTTTTATGTAGGGAATATGATTACACTACTGACCCCCAGAAACTGAATTTGTTCCCATCTACTTTGAAGGGAGTAGCTCTGCGTTGGTTTATGGGGCTTGGTGGAGGTACCATTAATGACTGGGATCAAATGAAAACAACATTTCTAAAAAAATACCAAGATTTTTTCTGAACTAGAGAACTGAAGGATGAAATATTTCAAATGGTAGCTAAGACTAATGAGACTCTTGAAGAATATGTAGAGCGTTTTCAATATAATCTGCAAATATCTCCTTATGCAAATTTGCCTCCTGAATTTCTTAAAACTACGATGATCAAAGGTATGAAAGACCAATGGGTAGAAACATTGAATTTAATGGGGAAGGGTGATATTTATTAAGAGGATTATGAAAATATTGTACAGTTGTGCATCAGGTGTTCCAGAGGCAATGCAAGGCTGAAACCAACCGGGTGTGACGCGATCACCAGAGACAACAAAGCCTCAGGAGGAAGCATTACACGAGTTGAAATCGGCAATCTACTGGAATATTTCAAGACTGATATCCTGGGGACCCTGATGACACAATTGGATATCATGTAATCCAAACAAAATCAGGCCGAAGCATAACAAAATCTGGCTATTTTCTATCCACATTGCAGAAAGAAACATAGTCATAGAGAATGTCAATTAGATACGATACAAACGTGCACCATTTCCACTAAGGATCATTCTATGGAAGGTTGTCCATCACTCCTTGGATTAAAAGAAGTTTTTAAGGAAGCAGAGGAGGAAGTGGAACTAGTATATTTGATGAACCAACACCGTTAATGGCAAACACCTCCGATAGGTATGCCTACAAAACCAGGGAAAATTTTAAGAACACCCCCTAAATTTATAAGTATAATAAATGGGCGAATCTTCATGGTATATAGGAAAAATGGAAGGCGATTTTATCAATAATATAATATGTATATATAATTTTTTGGCGAATCTCTCACCAGTCATGGTGAATATTTTACTCAATTATAAAATCTTGTAAGATCTTGGTATTACCATGGGTTATCATAAACCTAGAGCTTAAAAATTACTATTAGTAATTTATAA
>APFE030892512.1:101285-150769 GCA_000404065.3 Pinus taeda
AAAAATGTTTTATTTATTTACCATACTTCTCATTTATTTATATTTTTATTAATCTACGATACCTCTTTTATAAATATGGTATTTGGGCCATAGGATTCACTTAAATAAAAACCTATTCTTGAAAATGGGCGAATGGATTCACTTAAATAAAACCTATTCTTGAAAATGGGCGAATGGAAGGTTGTAACTCCTAATTTCAAGGGCTAAATTTACCTTTTTTACCCTCTCCCTTAAAATAAGGTGGGCTATTTGAGGTGATTTGTAAAAATGTACTATGATACAAAATATTCGCCCACTAAAAATTTAAAACCCCTTAATTTTGCCAAAGGGCGAACATTCGCCCCTAAAAATTTCTATGTACAAAACCCTCTCCATTCTTTCGTTCTTCGCAATTTAATTCTCAGCAGTATTCAGGGGCAACATGGCAGAACCAGCCACCTTTCTCTACTTGGCCACCCCAAGCATTTTCTATTCCATCATGGCCCAACCAATCAAATCTAAATAATAATTGGCCAAATCCCTCTTACCCTCCACCGTTCTGGCAAAACAACCCCTATTCCTCTCAATGGTCTCCTTCTACATCACAAAATCAAAATTGGCAACCGAATTGGAAACGATCCGTAAGCCAACCTATGGGAAGAGTTCCTCTGCCTCAACCAACCTTACCACCACCTTACGCATTGCAACAAAATTCTCAACCTAATATACGACCACAACTCCCAACTCAACCCAACCCAAACCCTAACAACAGACCGATCCAATCAGTACAAATTATTGAGAGTCTAGATCCCGAAGTTGAGACGAGAGAGTGTCGTGAGCTTAAGTTAATATCTGGACACGTAATTGCTCCAAATGAGGACAAAAATTTTCAACCTAAAGCTAAAGAAACATATCCGAATAAGCCTTTTACTGTAGAAAACCAACAAGCAAATCAGGGAGAAGATACAGCCAGGCAGAAAGACCCTGAACAAATCATAAATACTTCTCCCCCATTCCCAGAAATATTGATAATACCTAGACCAATTGAACATCCTAACTTTGATCTTCTCGGAGAACTCAAAAATCTTTGTATAAAAATACCCCTCCTCCAGACCATTCAATATATTCCAATATATGCTAAAACTATTAAAGAATTGTGTGAAAAGAAGTTTGTGAGGAAAACAAAAATAACACCAACTGTCCATGTCATTGGAACTTTGTTTGATTTATTGCTAGGCAAAGAGACACCTGTAAAATATGAAGACGCGGGAAATCCCATTGTCATGGTCCAGATAAATGGTCGCTCTTTTCCCAATTCTTTAGTAGACTTAGGGGCAGCCATTAACATTCTTACAACAGAAACTTGCGAAGTGCTTGGCATCACAACCTTAGAACCAACCACTACCTTGCTGGAACTTGCTGACCGTTCAGTAATTAGGCCAGAATGAACATTACAAGATGTAATGGTTTCTGTGGACTCTTGGGAATATCCGATAGATTTTTTTTATTATTAACCCCAGAAATCGGCTAGATGGACATCCCTTAATACTGGGAAGGCCTTGGATAGCAACAACCGATGCTTATATAAGCTGCCAAACAGGAAGTATGACCATAACCAGAGGGAATTATGTTAAGAATCTAGTTTTATACCCTCCTGCACAGCCAAGCTTGACCATTTTAAAAACTAGGAAACAACCTGTAACATATTTAACAGAAAATATTCGTTCACCATTGACTGTGGCAGATGCACTTGAACTAAAAAACCAAACAAAAGATGATGTCATTAACACCTTTATCAATCACTCTACTGCAGTGTCTAATTTGAGATGTCACATTATTGAAGTAGTCCTTGATAATGAAATCAAAGAAGACTCCTTGAGAGACATTAATGACCAACCGATACCAACAACCACTGTCTATAATAGCAAGCCTATTGAAATCAAGCTAGGGAAAATCCTGAATATTAACACTAATTCGAGTGATGACCACTGACAGAGACTCATTCAAGTCCTTAGGAAATACAAAGGGGATTTTGCATGGGATTACCCAGACATGAAAGGGATTGACCCTCAATTATGCATGCACCACATCTACACTAAAAAAGATGCAAGACCTATTCGACAGCCACAACATAGATTAAATCCTCATCTAAAGGATATTGTGAAAGAAGAGCTTCAAAAACTGTTAGATGTGAATTATATTTATCCTATATCTGACAATAAATGGGTTTCCCCATTAGTAGTTGTCCCCAAAAAGAATGGAAAATGGTGGATATGCATTGACTATAGATAACTCAACAAAGCAATGCAAAATGACCATTTTCCCCTTCCATTTATTAACCAGGTCCTAGACACACTAGCAGGAAAGAAATTCTTCTCTTTCCTGGATGGCTTCAGTGGCTACAAACAAATTCAAATTGCCCCTGAAGGCTAGGATAAAACTACTTTCACCTACCCCTTGGGAACATTTTCTTACAGGGTATTGCCTTTCAAATTGTGCAACACACCTACTACATTCCAAAGATCCATACTCGGTATTTTTGCAGACTTGATAAATGAAGGATTGGAGGTGCACATGGATGATTTCAAACCCTATGGAGATGACTTTGATCAGGCATTTCAAACATTGGAGAAAGTCCTAGAACGATGTATTGCTACTAGACATTGCTTAAGGAATGAGAAATGTCATATGATGATGACAGAAGGCATGATTCTGGGTCATTACATTTCAACAGCTGGAATTTAGGTAGATCGGACAAAGATATAGGTCATCCTCTTATTAGCTACTCCCTGCACTCAAACAAAGGTACACAGTTTTCTGGGATTTGCTGGATATTTTCGCAAATTGCTGCACCATTATATGCTTTGATAGAAAATGTTGATTTTATATGGACTGAAAAATGTGACATTGCCTTCACAGATTTGAAATGGTTAGTATCAACAACACCAGTATTACTAGGCCTGAATTGGGATATACCTTTCTAGATTTCATCAGATGCATCAGATACAGCTATTGGAGCTGTTCTTGGCTAGGAAGAAGATAAGAAACCCTACGCTATATATTACGTCAGCAAAAACTTAACTCCTGCTAAGTTGAATTACATAGTAACAGAAAAGGAGTTTCTAGTTGTTATTTATGCTATCAACAAATTTAGATACTATATAATTGGATACCCTGTAGTTCTATATTCTGATCACTCCACTATTATATACTTAGCCAATAAACCCATTACAAATGGAAGAGTGACTCGCCGGTTAATACTTTTGCAGGTATTTGACATAACTATAAGGGATTGACCAGGGAAGGAGAACCTCGTGGCAGGATTCCTCTCCCAAGTGCCAAGAATAGACGATACAATGGTGGTGGAGGTTCAGTTCCCGAATGAACATTTGTTTGCTGTGGCCATAAAAACGCCATGGTATGTAGACGTAGTGAATTACTTAGCAGCGGGAAAATTGCCCAAACATCTGACACCCAGAGAAAGGAAATTGATTGTGCAACATAGCACTCATTTCTGCTGGATTGGAGGATACCTTTTTCACACGAGAGTTGATATGCACATCTACAGGTGTATTAGGGGGGACGAAATTTATGATATTTTAAAATCCTACCATGATGGACCTTGCAGTGGACACTTTGCAGACCGTATAATTGGACATAAAATTCTACAAATGGGCTACTACTAGCCCATTATTTTTAAAGATGCTAAGAAATTTGTCCAGGCATGTGATAGTTGCCAAAGGATGGGCCGCACTGGCTAATTTGATGAAATTCCCCTACATCCACAGCTGGTGATAGAGCCCTTTGAGCATTCGGCATTAGATTTCGTTGGGCCATCAACCCACCATCCAACCAGAAAAAGTATATATTCGTTTCAACAGATTACGTAACTAAGTGGGTGGAAGCAGTAGCATTACCAAGAGCAACATAGGAAACTGTTATTAATTTTCTTTTGGAAATTTTTGTGCAGTATGGCTTAACCAGAGAAGTAATTACTGATGGCGGACCACAATTTGTGGGTCACAAGATTGCTGCTACACTAAAAAAGCATGACATACACACAGAATGACTTCTCAATGTCACCCACAAGCAAATGAGTAGGTGAAGAGCACCAACAAAGTTATCGAAGCTATTCTAACAAAGATAGTCTCATCACATCGACGAGACTGGACTGCTCAACTGCCAAAGGCCTTGTGGGCGTATCGCACATCTTGGAGAAACACTACTGGATACTCTCTGTATCAACTGGTATTTGGTAATGAACCCATTTTTCCCATAGAATTTGAAATATAAACCCTGAGGACAGCCCAGGAAGTGGGACTACATTTAACTAAAGCCCAAGTTAACAGGTTACAGCAGATGAATGAATTAGATGAAATTTGGCTACTGGCTCTACAACATACTGCACTCATTCAACAACAAAGAGCCAAATGGCATGATGCCCTGATTAATAAAAAAGAATTTCATGAGGGTGACTGGGCACTTCTCTAAGATTCCAAGTTTCAAGACTTCCCTGGGAAACTGCAGACTAGATGGTTAGGCCCCTATGAAATAAAGAAAGTGCACAAAAATGGCACTGTTATGCTAGCCACCATTGATGGGTATGGTTCTTCTTTCAAAGCGAACGTGCATCAGGTGTGCCTTTACCAAAAACCACTTACCAGAGAATCTTTCTACCAGCAGATACGTGAGGACCCAAATATGCAAGTTTTAGCTGCAGAAGGAAATCCTTCAGCAGCTTCATCTTTATAAAATTTATTTCTTCTCTATAAAATATGTAAATATGATTGCTGAGTTGATTTTATTTTTCTTTTTCTTTGCTTTTTTTACTATTCAATCTATTGAACAATGATTTCTTTCTTTTCGTCCTGTTGTTGTTCAATCTATTGAACAACACTTTCTTTCTTTTTGTCATTTTCCTGTTCAATTTATTGAACAACTGCTCTTCAATCTATTGAGCAACTGCTGTTCAATATATTGAACAACACTTTATTTCTTTTCGTCATCTTTCTGTTCAATTTATTGAACAACTGCTGTTCAATCTATTGAACAACACTTTATTCCTTTTTGTGTTGCATGTTTGTTATTCATTTAATTGAACGGTTTTTGTTCAATTTATTGAACAACTACTGTTCAATTTATTGAACAACACTTATTTTTGTTTTGTGTGTTTGCTGTTCATTTAATTGAATGGTTGTTGTTCAATTTATTGAACAGCTGTTGTTCAATCTATTGAACAACACTTCTTTTCATTTTGTGTGTTTTCTATTCATTTAATTGAATGGCTGTTGTTCAATCTATTGTACAACACTTCTTTTCATGGTTGTTGTTCATTTAATTGAACAATTACTATTCAATCTATTGAACAACTGTTGTTCAATCTATTGAACAACGCTTCTTTTCCTTTCGCATGGTTGCTGTTCAATCTATTGAACAACACTTTCTTTCTTTTCGATTGTTTTGTTGTTCAATCTATTGAACAACACTTCTTTTCTTTATGATGTTTTGTTGTTCATTTATATGAACAACTATTGTGCAATCTTTTGAATAGCCGCTGTTCAATCCAATTGAACAACAAAATCTTTTCTTTTGTGTGATTGCTCTTTGCCCATTTTTCCTTTGGTTTTTCGTTTTGTTTTCTTTTCATGGCATGAAGGACACTACTCTTATGAGGACAAGAATTTATGGATTCTATTGAAAGGAGTTAATATCATTAACATTATGATCTTTAACAAGACAACTTCTTGATGATAGATTCTTTTCAAGAAAAGGGACATAGTTATTTATATACTACTTTAGTGCATCATTTTCTGATGTACATGACACTGATTGATCATCTTAAAACCATGCTGGTTCCACCCTTCTTGGTTATAATATTCTCTATCTATAACAAATAAGACTATGGATATACTTTTTCTATTGACATGTTCAACTTCTTCCACCATCCTTGCTCTTAAGGAGTATTGAGCCTCCTCTTATTTATCATAAAAATGTGTAATAACAGCAAAAATTTGTTTTCAGATGGAGGATAGGGGGTCTCATTACGAGCCAGCCTACCATGTTCATAAGGCTGTAGCAAAGTGACATTCCCACTATGGCCACCACACTAGGGTTATGATCTATTGGATAGCTAAAAGATCCTTGGAATAGTAGGTCTCATCACGAGCTGACTTGATCACTTTTTGTACATCCCAGTGAATGGCAGTGTGGTTATCTGGTTACCTTGCTAGCACACTGATCTCTTTTGTAGAATAGCACTGGAAATCTCCATTTATAAATTGAGGAGCCTGGCTCATATGGGTTAAAAAGAAACCTTGCCGAGGCTATGGACGCTTGCTGGCAGCAGAAGCTCTACTTATGGTATTGAAGTTATATTTTATCGTCAATTACTACTATAATACCCTCTTCTTATTCTTTCTTTTTATCGAAGAAATTATTTCCTTAATTTTTCCCTGTTTAGAACCATTATGCATGAGATACTACTTTTCGATCACTCGTATCATTTTAAGCTAGAATACCGTCAGCAGAGCATCTTTTGTGGATATTGTTGTCCTTTTCTTTCTCGCATAACTTATCATCAATTCAAAGCGTCCTATCTCTTATTCATAACTATCTTTACACACTCCGCTCTCATGATAACCATACCTCTTGTTGTCCTATCATTGACATGCGTACTCTGTTTCATTTACTATCGCACTGTTCATTCCCTTGCCTTGCTGTCAGAACAACACTTTCCCTGTCTACTCGGTCCTAGGCGACCTCTCCTTTTAACGAGGGGGAAGGATTCTCATTATGCCTTTGCATGCACTATATTTATTCCACTTATTGAACTTGATATGTTGCTATGATATCCCATGATCAAATGACATGTGGCAGCATGATAGTCCTCAAATTAATATTATTAATTCTCATGGAAACTCAGCTTAACATTATGAAATGTAGTTGTTACATCCACTTGTTGTTCTAATGTACCAAAGCAATTGTTGTTCTCTGTTGTGTTTTTCTGCTGTGTTAATATTTGAAATTGTATTGTACCAAAGCAATTGTTGTTCTCTGCTACATTTTTCTGCTGTGTTAATCTTTGAAATTGTAGGGCAAACATTGGAAGAATTCGAGCATTATGGGTGGAAAATCAATTCGCTGAGAACCCTTAGTGTTGGAGATTTCTGACAGAGCTAGGGAAATTCTGGTGCGTGCAGGATGGATATGATATTTCACCAGACTTCAAGCCCCTAGCGAAGAAATTGCTATCAATTTTTTACGGCACTTACAAGATGGGTAGTCCACATTAAAGGGTGTAAGGATAACAGTATCTGAGGCTGTGGTAGCTGAAGTTTCCAGGTTTTCAACAGGAGTAGTATGGCCTAAAAAGCACATAATGGTGCATGGTGTGGAGGAGATTTTTAGAGATTCAGGTGAGGAATTAACACGAAAAGGCAAGGGCATTCAACCGTCCTCTTTGGGAGAACCATAGTGTGAATTAGTAAGTGTTGTCCATAAGTACATAACCTGTGATGGTCAACGGGATGTAGTAAAACCATGACAACTTAAACTCTTAGTCGTTTTAAAGCAAAAGCTTACTGTCAATTTACCATTTTTCTTAAATTCATTATTACATGACATAGATGATAGAATAAGACAGGCTAGACATCCTGAGACTTTAGTTAGTCATCATGGTTTAATCAGACTAATTATTAGTCACACTCTTGCCCAGAAAAATTTAATTTGGGACAATATTATAGTACCACTAGAGATAGGGACAAACCATGTAATCCAAACCCCTGCGACCATGGAAATTGAATAGCAGAACCCTGTTCCAAAGAGGAAACAAACTGCTCATATGGAAATAGTACCCCATCAGCGCATGCGTTCAGTAATGCTAAACCCAGTTTAGAGGAATTTTGTAGATCCTTAGGGTAGCGTTGAATAGCCAGCAGAACCATCTAGTCCAATTACTGTACAGGACTCTGAACCATAACCAGAGGAAGAAGGTCACTCAGAAGCAGAATAAGAGGAAGAACCTAATTCTGAACAGGAATAAGAGGAGGAACCCAACTTTGAACTTGAACTGGAGAAGGAACCCAATTTTGAACCAGAACAGGAGGAAGAGCCTAATTCTAAATCAGAACCTGAGGAAGAATGTAATTCTGACCCGGAACAAGGGGAAACACAACATTCTTTTGAAAATGATGATGAACTAGAAAATGAAGAAGGCCTTCTCAAACACCACCTATGAGCCCCCAAGATAATTTCTTGTAGGACTTTGAGGAAGGGATGGCCCAATTTCTTGCAAATTTGAATGAATATATGCAACCTTGAGGATCACTTGACCAGAATCTAAACAAAGCTCAATCCTCAGAAGATTCTAGTCACATAGAAATTTTGCCTTCCCTAGAAGCTGCACACCGGGAAGAGGAAGTAGACACAGAAATGACTCATGAATCTGATAACCAGTTTGGTGACACGGTTATCATATAACATGGCCAGGACGAGCACCAAGAACCCTTGGATACAAAGGGTATTGATCAACCTATTTTCACAAAGGATTCTCCTCAGAAGAAGTGAGTAGCCATAACAAAGTTAAGGAAGCTGAGAAAAAAATACCGAAAGCTTCAGAAGATGGGCAAGTGGCTACGTCGGAAATTGGAGGAGACTGCAAATAAGGAACCTCAGAGAACTACTCCTGAGTTAGTCACTGTCACCACACAAAAAAAAATATGTGAAGGTAGGGAAATGGAAACCCAATTCAGACTTATTTCTACTCAGACAATGGGCACACAAACAAGCTTTCACATAGAGTTGATAGATAGGTCTACTCAGAACAAGGGTTTACCCTCTCATGGCAAAAGCACCTGGATAGAAGAAATGATCAATAATGCTCCATCATGCAATGATCATATTCTTTCAGAGTTACAAGAGGAGCTGGCACAAGCCCAACTTGATTTAGCACAATGTCAGAACGAGATAGTTCCTCTGCAAAAGTATCAAGAGTTGCAAAGGCAATGCAGAGAATTGACCATAACTGAGAATTAAACTTTTGATAAGTTCATGTAGGAGGAAGAAAAGCAAAGGAAATTAAAATCCAAGCTAGAGAAGGCCATGGGCCAGATCGATGCTATTTTCTCTTTATACTTTGATGTATTACCTTGCAGGTCTCTTGCCACAAATTATGCTATGTTTTTATTGGAAAGATATTTGTTGTTGAAGATTAAAGCCGTTAAGGCCGGACAGTTAGTTTAGTTGAAGACAACTGAAGAATTTATAAACTGATATAAGGCGCATGGGATAAAAGTCCAACGTCTTCTCTACGAATTTTACTTGCACAATTTTGTATTAGAAGGAGAGGTGGATAATAATCTAGCCCTTTCGTTAGGTACATTCAGTTCCAGGCCTTTATTTCTTTTGTAGAAAACCAACTTAAGTGGTCCAAGGCTTATAACGCCTTTCAAAGAAATTAACATGGATTGGATTTGTGGGTAAGGAATGAACCAATGCACCCCTTGCAGCTTTTTGTTAGACACAAAAGGCTCATGACACAGGAGGGCGTAACTAAGATTCTGTGGCCTATGCATAAATAAATTGTGCAAGAAGGGAGGGAATATTTCTTATCCATTCAAGAAAGGTCCTTGATCGCATCCAAACAGAGATGGATAGTCTCAACCAATAGTGTCAGGAATAGAGAACCATTTAATTACAGGAATTTTAAAGCTGTTGTAGGCCGTTTTGTCACATACTGTAATATTATCTTAAGGGAAGGACCATACTGGTTGGGATGTCGATTTAGGATTCCTATTATTTGGTACCCTCCTGAACGATATCGTTCTGATTATGAGTTGCCTTAAGGTCATGAAGGAATAGCCTTTGCAGATTTAATACAAAAGCACAGTTTTAGGTTAGATAAAGGAAAATCCTTTCCTACTTACTCTTTGACTGCATTACATAATAACTACTTATGTTCACGAGGACATGAAACAAGGTAAGCAGGGGAGTATGTTGGGCCATGCAACAGGTATAAATTTACTCTTGATTACACTATCTCTTTCCTCCTTTTTATACATTTGTGCCATGATATAATAAGGTTTTAATGAGATTTCGATAGAAATTTAATGAAACTACTCTTGATACGATTTGGCTTTCAAAACTAAATTTCGTTGTTTTTATGCAGAAATTAGTGAATGGAACAGCTATTGTTCAAAGTATTGAACAACAATTGCTAAAAAGAGAAAACAACGCACGTCTTGTGGGGTCAAATCGAGAAGCGAATCTGGAGGATCAGCGTAAGATGAAAGAATTATCTGATAATAGAATTTAGTTGTGAATTCCTCAGGATCTCCTCATCCCGAGGAATCACATTTATCTCTTTTTTTATTTAGTTATAAAGGGGAAAAATGAATAGAATAGAACTTAACTTTTCGCTTTTACTTCAATTGTAACTTTGAGACACAGAGCATTATTCTGAGGAACATATCATGCTGTAATGACATTTGAATTTGATGAATAATATATAATTCGTGTTGTTGTTCATTTGCGATAGTCTGAAGTAATCCAACAGTAATCATTGGTGGCTTGGGCCCGGTCACTGGTGGATTTCACTGTTGTTCCTTGTGCTATACTTTCTTTTACTGCAAGATTGATTACTCTGTTTTATAGCTTTACGATTGATGTACTTTCATCAGTGTTGAGTTTGTATAATCATTGCATTAATTCTTATTTATGTTGATTGGTTTCATCTATTTGTGTTGTCAATTGATTTCGTTATTAGGTAAGAATCGTCTTTTGTTAATTAAGAGCCAGAGTGTTATTGGTTAAATCGGGTTTATCACTCTTATGTAGAAGTCTAGATTCAGCTGAAAGATATTTGTTATTGTTACAGTGCACTCAGTTGATGTAATTGCAATTAGAGTTTTTGATTAAAATTGAGTTTGGTTTTGGTTAAGATAGAGTTTTGATGTTTGAATACATTAATTTCCTTGAAGTTACAAGCTTGATGATTATGGTTTGATCTGTTTACTCTTGTATTGAAATCAATAGGTTATTTTGAAGTATTACTCTCTATAGATATAACGATTTACATCACTTGCACATATTGTGTACAGTCTTGAAAGAAAAATACTTACCCAGGTAGATAATTAATGTGAGGAATTTAAGAGTTCTAAAAGATACCTTATTTGCACCCAACAATCACTAACTTCGAGTGCCGGGCATTTGAGCCACTACTTAATTCTCAAAGAAAATATTACTCTCTTGGCTATGTGGGAGGAGATGAGGTGAAAAGTCCTTTGCATGTACAAATGAGGGGGGTATTTATAGCCAAGGGTGAAAACTGACCCTTGTGGTTGTTCAACTACCATCATGACTATTTGAATTCCATGACTTTTTAAACTTTACTTGACTCTTTATACAACAATTTGGTCTCTTGGACTTCCACATTACATTACATTGATTGACAACATAGCCCATAGTGGAGATGTGGGTGACATGATTCATGACATGAATTGACATGATAGTGTTGGTACATTCATGCTGCTACTAGAGTGCTTGTCGAGCTACAATGTTGTTGGGTGATGGATGTCTTTATGGTGTATCACAGCTTCACCTCCATATGGAAAAGTGCGTGGAGTCTTTGATGGTCTTTGGTTGACTTGATGATGCTTAGGTATGTTGCTCCTTGCTTGCATGTTGGAAGGCTTGAAAGGCTCATCTGTTTGCGAAAGGTGCATGTTTGTCCATTCGTGAGCACATATTTCATGTTTGCTCATCTATCTGTCTGCGAACATATCTTTGCATGATCATCCATTCATGAGCACATCTCTTCGCATGCATCGTTCGTTCATCCATTAGTGAACTTGTCCTTTTGCATTAGCTCCCTTCATTCATACCATTCATCATCTTGTCTTGTTTGTTGGTGTAGCTATACTTGCAGTCACTCATGATGAGACAACATCAAATCCAAAACCTCCTAGTCTACCATGACACATGATCACTTCGGATGTAGGTGATTAAGAGAGGAAACAAGGTTGTGAAGTGGGATGATGGCTCCAAGCATTGCTGATGAAAATTGCACAAGGGTCGCTGAGTGTTGAAGATGGGCAATCCAAGTCGACAATGACTATTTGCGAGGTCTGGCTCGGTTGGAAGGTAAAATTGCACAAATTTTTGGAGGGACAGTCCAGGCTGCAGGAAGGCAAGGTAGGCAGGATCTGCACAGTTTCTAGAATGAGTGGGAATTAGGGATTAGAAGGTAAAATTTGCATAATTTTATGGAGGAATAGGTCGGGCTACAAGGAGGGTTAGCAAGTAGATATTGCACAGTTTTTGGGGGGAATTTCTCGGGATCTTGGCAGCCAAATCTACACAATTCCCAGAGGGAATTGATAGTTGGCTGTTGGGGTCACTGGCAGCCAGAACTGCGCAATTCCCAGGTGGAATTGGTAGTTGGCTACTGGGGTCACTGGCAACCAAAACTGTGCAATTCCCAGAGGGTACTGGTAGTTGGTTGTTGGGGTCACTAGCAACCAAAATTGCACAATTCCCAAAGGAACTGACAGTTGGCTGCTGGGTCACTAGCAACAAAAACTATGGAATTCCTGGATGGAACTGGTAGTCTACTACTAGGAGCTACTAGTAAAGGAAACTGCATTGAGCTTGGGAGGCCAGCCCGATGATCATCTCTACGCAATTTCTGAGCTGAGTGGACTGTTGGGCAGGAAAAGGCCTGCTCATGAAAACTGTGTAATTTCTTGGATGGGCAGCCGATTGACTGCTCAGATGACTGACTGGGAAAACTGTGCAATTTTCTGAGGGAGATAGGGATGGGCACTTGGTGTCCGTCTGGCCTGTCTGTGCAAGTTCCTCAGTCAGTTGACTGAGTAAGGTTAATGGCCTCTGCGTAATTTTTGAGGGTAGTCAGTCCCAGGGTGACTGTCAGGTTCGATTGTCTGGGTGGTCAATATGAAAGTGGATTGAATGTCTTGTGGGAAGCGTAGCTTGAAAAGACTTTCTTGATGCTTCCACGTTGTTTTGGCGGATAATCGATCGAGTCGATGGTGAGGTGATGGTCTAGATGTCTGAGGGGAGTCTAGTCATCAGAACTTCAGAGAAAAATGTCTAAGTGTGTGAACGATCAAAAGATGTATAGGTGATCATGCAAACACACACTCACATAACTCGGTGATGAAACGAATCAAACCATCCAGATGCACATGTTCAAAATGACTAACCAACGATGCAAGTGACAAGAACGACACTTGTGATTGACTGTTCATTGATAGAGATGATGCTTGCGTGACAGTGAATGTGACTCTGTGTGTCAGTGCGATAGATGCTTTCATAGCGAACACAACAAGCACATACGAAGCGAAGAATTTGAGCATAACCAAAACATGGTCGCAAGCATGACTTAGACATCAGCATGCAGAAACTTGAACGAAATGAACAAGCAAGGCAAATGCAAGGATTCACACGAGCTCACGGAGTGAACCCGAGTGTGTGTAGTCATCAAGTGAAACTCTCAAGGGAGGCTCCGAAATTGGATGCAAGCCAAAATTTTGGAGGGTGGTTGTAGCCACTACAACAGTACCCAAGAGGAGCATATATCACATCTCATGTAGGTGATAGAAACTCTAAGAAAAACATCAATTAGTAGTTAATCTTAAGAAAAGTGAGCTTTCTTTGTAACCATTGGTATATTTAGAGAATGTGATTAGTGGAGGGGAACTTAAGATATATATTGTGAAGATGCAAACCATTCTCATATAGTTAGTTCATATTAATTTCATTAAATATAGGATATTTTTTGGAGAGTGTGGTACAACATCCTTTTTAGCTATAGTTTCACCACTACATGCCATAATAACTCGTGATAAAAGTTTCCAATGACGGAAAAATTAGTAGAAATGTTTTCATGATATGAAATAGAAGATCAACCAAACATTTTCCCTTGTATTTCTTAATTTGTAGAATTATTTGAAGTGGATATGGATGCAAGTGTATATGATATGGGATATATCTTGATGTAGCGAAGTAAGCTAATATTCTGTCACTACATAATGTTTCATGGTGGACTCTTGAAATACCTTATGCACAATAAGAAACTCTATGCCCATATTCAAGTTGTTAAGATGTTGAAGCACTTAATTATGGGCAAGGAAACCATTATGTACACTAATACCTATCCATTGTAATACTTGCACGACCAAATTAAGCTTCTAAAAACGAAGTCCTACAAGTGGATTTAGTTTTGAAGCATTTTCAACTAGTCATTGAATGATAGCATTAATAAGTTGGTAGACATGCTTTAAAGTACACCCACATCCAATAGTATATATTTGTGAAATATCCATAAGGATCATTTTACCCATTATGAATACAAAGAGGCATAAATGGAAGATGAGTACCTTATATATGTGTCTCAATAAGTACGTGGCCAAATTTGTATAGAAGAGGGTGATTTCAAAGTTGAATATCATCTCCATAATTGGTTTCTCTATAAGATATAATCTATGTTCCTAAAGGTGAAATATTTTAGCTTACTAGAGAGTATCATACCTCTAAAGTTCAAGGACATTTTATTGTTGCAAAGACAATTTCCAACTTGCATAAGTATATTTAGTGGCCCATAATTCAAGAAGCATCTTGGTTTATTAGAGGATGCATACTTTGTTGTTCAAACAAGCCTAGTAATATAAATAAAGTTTTATGCCATATCTTACTTGTATGCACTAGACCCTATAATAACATATTCATGGATTGGTGGGTGTTTTTTGAACAAATAGGAAGGTGTGTGACTATCTTATTATGGTAGTAGACAAGTTTAATAAGATGCACATTTGTATGCATCATGAAAATATCATCAAGGGGTAAGAAGTGACAAAAATGATCTTTGAAATTGTTTGGGTGCACTTTGGGATACTAAGGAGTGTCAAGGCTCATATAAAGATACTAGATTTCTTAGTTCCTTTTGGACTACACTTTAGGAGAAGATGGACACCAAGTTGAAGATATATAAATCTTTCCATCCATAGGTAGAAGAATAAAATGATGTAATCAACATGAAATGGGTTCATATTTTGATGGGTTACAATAATTATCATCCTGAGATCCAGAATGAAAATTTTATTAATATACAACACACTTGTAATGAATCAATCCACTCTTCTATTGATGTCTCCTTTAAAAAATTACTTTAGGTATTTGAAACCATCACCCCTAAAAATTTCATATGGACATGAAGGAAGAGTGATGGAAGAAATAATAAGAGATGCATTGGAATTAGAAAAAGTTGTTGAAAAAATATATATAGATCCATTAGAAAGTACAAGAGACATTGAAGAAGTCACAGGAAAAGTTCAAGGCTCAAACATGATCATTACATTATTTAGAAAACATTCAAGGTAGGAGAGAATTTGTTTGTGTATAAACAAATATAGGTTTTAAGGTCCTAGCATTAAGAAGATCAAGGATACACTATATGGTCCTTTTAAAGTGTTAGGTAAGTTGGTGATAATGCTTTTTGTAGAGGAAAATCTCCTGTGTATAGTTGATCCCTCTTATTTATGCAATAGAGATAAATAATTGAATAAAGGATTAAATACAATTGATTTTCCACTAAATCTAATTTGTAACTTCAATATCTATTAATAAGTGAGGAAAATAGGTCTTACCTTTAATTGTTGGTTGTCCTATCATATCCACTTGCACACATTTACCATTATCAACCTTGCTTAGAATGAAATATATATATATAAATATAAATATATATATAAAAACAATAGGGTATTTTAACTTAAGACTACCACAACACCTTTTGGATCTATGCTCTTAAATATACTTCATTTTCCATTATTGATTTTTCTCAACTAGCATAAAGCCCATCATATATATATATATACAAACAATCGGGTATGTTACCTTAAGACTACTACAACACCTTTTGGATCTAAGTTCTTAGAGATACTTATTTTTTCATTCTTGATTTCTCTCCACTAGCATAAGGCCTCGTAAACTTTAAACTTTCTATTTATTTCACCAACATAAGGACTCATAATACTCTATCTACTATATATTTTCCCTATCCTTGATTTGGCCTATTCAATTAGGAATTCACAAGAGCTTGGAGATAGGCTTCATGTCATGTGAGTTGACAGGATAAAACTCATGTATAGGCTTCATGGCATGTAAATTAGGTGCATACAAGTTATATATATGCTTCATGTCATGCGAAATAAGCAATTATAATTCATAGATAGGGTTTATGGCATGTGAACTAAGAATTTACAAGTCATGCACAAGTTCCATCCTCAATTATGATATTTTTCATGTTGGATATAAATAATTCCCATGCTTATTTATTTGTGATATTTTCCATGCTCATTTATTATTTTTTCCAGCTTGTTATGAAATTTATTCTAAATTATGAATTCAAATGATTATGATATTTTTACTCATTATGTATTTTCATACTCATAACATCTAATACCATCCTTGTAAGGCATATGGTAGAAAATAAAACTATAGATATTTCCAATGCTTAGAGGTAGGAAAAGGAATGGATGTCAATACAATACATTGTAGATCCATGAAATGATATGTGATTCCATGGCCATAGAAAAGTAGACAATATATTTGTGTCATAAAATATGTCATAGCCATGAGAAAATATGATGTGGTTCTATGCTACAATATTCATTAGGAATATAAGTAACACCACTTATAGTTCACATATGATAGTGATATAGTTGGTCGTAACTTGGGAGCATAAATGTATGATTCCCCCTAAACCCAAGGTCTTTGAACCTACCATGTTGATGATATGATTCTACATCGTGGGAATAGATGAGCCCATGTCAACCATTGTATAAATTTTCTTGATTACTATTCATTAGGAATACCATTGTTATACATGAGAGGACCCACAAATAATGAAATTGGACCCTAAGGTAATGATTACAATCTAGTGAGTCTAAATAGAGAAGCCACTGTAAACCGTTTGTATAATCGATTGATCAAGAGTAAATGAAAGAAACCCATTATCAAGTAGGAGAAATCTTACCACTAATGACTCCAAGTTCCAAATTACTAGCTAATTTTTAGATCCATTTACTAGATAATGTGTTGGTGCCAATAGTAATAGATCCATCAAATGAATGAATTAATGTATCCCCCTTTAATTAATGTGAAACTATAATCGATAGTTTATGTGAAGAGATAGAATCTCCAAGTAAAACGAACATAGGTATGGTCGATGTGAAAGGTCAACAACATTGTAGAGTGAGTAACACAAACTTCACTTTCCTTGAACATATAGCATGACATATTGATGACTTGGAAACATTGTCTTAAGATCACTCACAATATAGTGCAATTATGCATAGGCCATTGAATAAATACCCATAGTGACTAGAAGAGTAACCAACCAAAGGAGTATATGACCCATAATCATGATACAACTCTTATGCAATCTATAACCCAATTGTAAGGAAATATCGTAAATAGGTTCCATGTTAAAGGATGAAAATGAATAACAAATACCAATTTATTGAATATAGATCAAGGCTATTCCCTCATCCCCCATTCCCCACCCGACTCTTTTTTTGTGTTCCTTCTTCATGTCTTTATGAGAATGAAAAAAAATGGTTAATAGTGTAATGATTTGTATGAGTGTGAAAAATAGGTAAAATATTTATCATTAGAGAACATGAGTGGTTCATTGGCATGTAGCTACATTCCAAGTGCATGGAACACAAATTATGTACACTGAATGCAGTAAATATTCATGGAAAGTAATGTCCACTTGTAGAAGTTGTTTTATAGGTGAAATGTCACTAAATGAAGGAAAAATAATTAAAATGAAAAAAGGTCAAGAGCAATTAAAGTGGTGGTAAGTGGAACTAAATAAAACAATAACATAATAGTATGTACCAATACATAAGTAGCAATGGTAATAGTATGCACCAATACATAAATAACTTGAAAGAAATGGGCATAACAACACTTGTGTGGCTTTCCTTACAAAATTGGGTCCTTAGTCATGTAATGGTGTTACCTCTGTAGGTACGAGTGCTTAATAGATGACGATATTAGGTGTTACCGACCCCCAAATAGAAGTGACATGTCCTTGGTCCACCCTTCAATCAATAGGTTCCATGTGAATAACGATGGAACGAAGGGGGAAATAACTTTATGACCAATTTCTATGGTCAAAGGGACGAGATATGATGGAATATGTCATCCTATGTGTAAATATGTACAGAGGAAGAAATCATGGATGCATGAGTTACCTTAGCCTTTATTTCTCCACCCCTCTATATTACCATTTATTTTTTCTTGATTTTTCCTTGTATTACCGCTCATAGCTCGAGGAATGAGAGCTTTATTTGTATGATGTGTAGCAGTTATTACCCCCTATAGGATGGGGCTATTCATAACCCATCATGGGTTGGGACATGCAAAGGTGCCTTGTCTTCTATGAGATAGGAAAACATTGGCTTATCAACTGGGATGACCATATGATAGAGGTAGAGCTCATGCTTGGATTTTTCCCACATGATTATTTGTATGTCATGACCATCTTTTGACTTTTGATTTTTCTTTTGTTTCCCCTATGGCCATTACATGTTATTTCTTTTATTTTATTTGCATCAACCTCCGAGGGTACATTTCTAGGCCCTACTCAAGGTATGAGGATGTGTATTCCAGATCCTAATGAACCAATGCTCAGTTGGCCCAAAGAAGGGAGGTGGAATAGGGACTCATAATGTAATATGGAAGGTGGTAAGTATGGAATAAGGATGGATGGGGATATGTTATCTCAATCGCGGCTTCCAAAATAGTGCTCCTTCCTAAAGCCATAAGCCATTAAGGGAGGACGCACATGACTAGGATAGAAAATTAACCCCCATTTAAGTTCAGGGAATAAGGTTGTGGACAAGAATATTATTTTTTCCAAGTCACTCCATAATCCATGCCAAATGTCCCATATACAAACAAGCATAAGCACTCGATTGTAAAATGAATAAAGTATTTTTTATTAGAATCCCACCTTCCAACACATGCTCTTAACAAATGGGTGAGGAAAATATTACTTATGCAAGTGGCGAATATATGAATAGACCATTGCATTGGCTACAAAGTAGCTTTGAGGGGTTGTTGGTTGCTTCCTAGAAGTGATGAATAGGAGAAAATATTCTCCTAGGGTCACCCACTTTTGGTGGGTAACATTCTCGAATTGGGCCATGAGCTCATTGTATAGCACATGATCCATGCACTTGAATGGGAAGTTCATGATAACTTTAGAAATCTCTTGGGACCACAAACCTATAAGCTACACGTTACAATACAATTGTTTGGGAGAATGTGCACTGGGTGTACTATAATTGCGTATGTTTTTCACTAAAATTTAATCCAAGTGCAATATAATCTATCATGACAACATGATATGATGATATTAGCTATGAAAAAGGAATATGAAATGGACCTACACTACCATGCATGTTATATTATTCCAGAGCTAAGTATAGTCATTTAACAAATGTAATTAGCATATTAGTAGCTCAATATAATACCCTTTGTCCCTATTATTAGTAAATTATGATATGGGACAAGAAAACATCACAATAATCGATGCAATATCTATATAAAAGATCATAAGGGTGGTAGGTGGTAAATTAAGATGCCCACTCTTTATGAATAGGATTCATGGATGCAAGGAAACAAAAGTAATCATTCTCACACCATTGAGTGATTCCTTCAAGTTTGAATATAGGAAGTGAATGATCAAGCTCAATAATTCCTTATCAAAATCCTCCTTAGCAATGAAATGATTCATGGTATCCTTAGGGACACAATGGAAAGGATGAGGAGATGGAGGATCACAACAACTAGTTTGTTCATTACAAGGATCATATTGAAAAGGGGCCACCAACATAGGCTTATATCCTTCAAGATTCATGAACTGGGGAATAATAAGAATCACCAAGGATGATATCAATACAACTCTCTGATCATAAGGAATATAAAGCAAGACACAATTTCTATTAATATCATCATCAGTTTCATAGATAGGGTCCTCGTCAAAATGATGGCTAGTGATTTCCCATTTCCCTTCTTAAATATGTAAGTAATATCTAGTGTTGGCCTCCAAGGGATTAATGTGATCATATTATCCAAGGCCCTTAAAGATTACATCATTAGGAATACTATCATTGAAAAAAGTAGGGTTATCCTCAGCTTCACTTTTAATAAAATCATCATCTCCATTAAGATCTGCACCATACTTCTTTTCAAAATTAGACTTGATGACTTCATCCATGCTTTTTTCTTGATGTTATAAAAAGGAATATTACTCTTTCACTAGTTTTCTTCATTAAATTCTTCAACATAATTAAAAATCCCCTCCATTTGGAGAGTTATATCAAATATTATACAGTCTTCCTTCATAGTTTAAAAACTTGGTCTTTTGTATTCTAGGAAGCATCCAACCAATATAGGGAAAGAAGGAATGTTTTTAGGATCACATGAATTCTTAATCTAGTCATTGTGCCAAGGTGCAATAGAGATAAGAAACCAACAAATGAGAATTTTTTGATTAACCACATCGATGTTTAAAGTATACTTGATGAGCTAGCCACAGGATCGACTACTTTAGACGAATCCCCATCAAACTATGGGAATCCTCTCAGCGGGCCTTTTACCCACTACCTATGAGTGACCCCTATAGGAGAAATGTTCTCCTATATTTTTCTTCAGTTGATAGCCAACAACCCCTTGCAACCACTTAATAGCTCAGTGTTCCACCATTCTCCACTGCCTGAGCCAGCCATTGTGTTCCCTCGCTCATTTGTTATGATAGTAGGTTTGAAGGTGGGCCTTCCAACCCTGAAGGTATGACATTTCATTATGTAATTGGATGTTTATGCACACTTTTATTGGCAAAGTTTGGGCATGTATTAGTGGGGGGATTCAACGAAAATGACGAGCATTGGTTGTACTCTTGTTCCCTTACCTCAACTTGGGGGCTATTCTTGTATCCTATTCCCGTGGGATCTCCTATATTGGCTACTGGATTTAGGAGTGGCACTACATGGGAAACCATGATTTTGGCTGTGTGGCCCCACTTCTAGTTGACACCATATATCTCACACCCCTCCAATCATTGCAACCCCATTCACATTTTTCCTCATTCGGGTCCACATTTCTCCATTGTGTCCACAAGATGTTAGCCTTCCCTTCCCCTTTCCCACACATTGGGTCAAGCTTGGAACGATGCCCCAGAGGTTTATGCAACTAAAAATAAAGGTTAAACCATGTTATGGCCACAAACAAGAGGTAATGTACCATAAAATTAAAAATATGGTTGGTACAATAAAATTTAACGCTTGGGAAAAAGGAAAACATGAGCTCTACCTCCTTATTATTATGGACATCACCCTAGCTCCTACGGCCCCTATGAGTACCCCCTGAATCATTAAGGAACTCATGATTGTCCCAAACCTTGGTGGGAAATCAACTTCCCTACCCTAAGGGGGAATTCACCACTCTTACACATCATGCTCTCATCCCTTTGAGCCCAGAGTAGTAAAATCAAGAAAAGTAAATAAAAGGAAAAAGGAATATGAAGAACAGTGGAAACAAAAGTCCTGTCTAACTCATGTACCATGATTTATCCCTCTCGCATTCATACACCCAATGTGTGGGATTCCTTCATCATATCTATCATTGTACCATGGCATGTGGCTTAGATCCTTCCCTCTTGCCCCCACTCCATTCCACCATTATTTCAGATGAAACCTACCATTTGATGGATGTATCATGGACATGTCACACCCTTAGAGGTTGAAACCACCTAATTGGGTCTATCATTAACCTATCTTGCCCAACAAGGTAACATATTCTACATTTTTAAATCACATTTGGAAGGGCATGCCACTATGAATAGTCCACTTCTACCCTTGATTATCAAGCTTATTTACTAAATTGTACTAATGATTAATTTTACTAGAAGGTAAGGAGACACATTAGATCTTATATAGTATTGTAGGTGGGTCTTCATCTTGGACTTGGTCTCCCCATATGGGATCCAGGTCCTCCAGAGGGCCATAATGTTAGGTCTATTTTAAACCTCAAAATTCCTGTAATGTTAATAATAATTTAAGTTATAACTTCATTTCAAAAGATAAATAAACATTAATTCATAATTCCGTATCAAAAATTAGTAATTTATTACCTAATGATAGCGAAATCCATTTGAAAGTTTTTTTATTTATAATTTCATCTCAAAAAGTAGTTAGGAAAAAATGGTTGAATCCCATCGAAAGCATTAGGGTCAAATTTCCATCCCAAACAATCCACATAATAAGATAAAGTGAGAAAGTTATGTAAGTGAAATATTTTTAAAATTTATTGTTTTTTAAGAAACAAAAACCTCGATATTGATTGGCCTTCTCTATGTTGGAAAATTAAACTTTTCTCCAATTCAATTCTTTATTTTATGATCATAAATAAAACATATTGATATTTGGGTCGTCTCTTTTATATGAAAGGATAGAATTTCAAATGTTAATTGTTTTGCATCACTAAATCCATATTTACCATTTCACATTTACTTAATACATTTATCAAATTGCAATACAAATTATTAAAAAACAAATGACACCATGTAAATATATAGTTCAATGTGTTTATGTGTTTGTATCGACAAGGATGCCCACTGTCTCCCTTACCATTCCTTTTGGTAGCAAAACACCCTAGCAAGTTGCATTTAGAAGCCAAAATAAGGGGTGATTTGAAGGGTATTTATTTGGCTAAAGATCTGGTAATTAACAACTTATTTTTTTTGGACAATATTATTTCATTTTTTGATGGACCCGGATGAGATATGAATTCCATCAAGTTTGTCCTACAATGTTTTCATAAAGCATTAGGTATGGAAGTGGATTTTTAAAAATCTAGTATTTCCTCCCTTGCATTCTCGATGGATAAATCCATGAAGGCACAAACAAAATTTCCTTTTCATATAAATCTTTTTGATGAAGGGTTGAAGTACCTTAGCCTTCACCTCAAGCCAAATGACTACAAAAAATCATATTAGCAATGGCTCATTGCAAAAATTGAAAAGAGTCTAAAGGTGTGGAGTTTTTGATGATTTTCTAAAGATGGTAGGTTGGTGCTTATCAAATCTATTTTGTAGGCCAACCTTGTATATTGGATTTCCTTATCATGGATCCCCAAACGTGTCTTAAATTGTATCTACGAGTTTTGTTGCACATTTTTATGGGCTAGAAAAAAAGAGGAATTCATCCTTCCATAGGTCAAATGGAACAAAATCATTGTTCCAAAGGATTGGAGGGGTTGGGGCATAAAAATAATTCCTTTATTTTTTAAGTAATTGGAAGCTAAAGTGGGGTGGAGTCTGCTTTCCATGAACAACTCTACTTTCTACTTGCTAAGTTCTAATTTCTATTGTTGACTAGATCGGATCCCCTGACAAGAAAATCTATAATGCTTCAGTGATATGGAAGGAAACATTAGTTTCCATCTCTATAATTGAAAGTGGACTTGCATGAAAGGTAGGAAATGATGGAAAGGTGAGGATTCAAGAAGACCCCTTGGTGGGATGTGGGGAAATCTTTTGTCTCTCGGTTGCATTGGTAACATTCTTAAAAGATAATACCAAGGTTACCCTGAGTCAAGTGGAAAATGAAACTTGATCCATGATAGGGGTCCAAGGATGAGCTAATGGTAATTAGATCAATTTTCCAACTGCTTTCATGGGAATTTAGCAAAACTACACTGCTCCCAAAAACTTATCACATGTCAGAATATGAGACTAGGAGGATTCACTATGCTAGGTACATTTTTTATTCGAGGAATATACACCCAAATAGGATACTTGTACTTGATCCTCACAAATAGACTGAAGTCCCAATCCTAGTGGTGGAAGATATTGTGGAAATTAAAGTGCCCAAAAAAGGTTTAGGTATTCATGCGGTGCCTTATTGAAAACGAAATTCCCAGTTGGGATAATCTTCAGAAGAGGTGGAAGGAAGGGTCTAACTAGTGTACTTCATGCAAAAATGTTGAAGGATCAGTAGCACACATGTTCCTATATTAGCCTTTTACACTGAAAAATAGGTTGTTTGCAAACAATTGACTAGCATAACAATTTTATGGGTTGGATAATTTTTTATGCAGTTATGATAGTCTTAGCGGAAAAAGAAAAACAAAAAAGAAGCACACAAACATTCCTCCACTCATTTGTTGGGGTGTGTGGCTTATAGGAAACAAATACATCTTCTAGGACAAGCCTTCATCAATAGATCAGGTGGTGGCACAAGTCATAACCAATTTATCTTTGTTTCTTGTGTTGGTCTCAAGGCATTCCTCTCATGTTATCACTGTTGAAGAAATCAATATGTGTTCTCCATGGGCCTATTTTGATGGGTTTTCCTTAGAAATTGGAATGTGCAGTGGTGCGGTTTTTTTGTTCCTACAGGAGCATAACTCTTTCAAAATGTAGCTTAGTTTTGGCAGAGGATAAAATAACTATGTTGAATTGCTAACCTTACAATTTCTCTTATTATTCATCATTGAAAAAGGATGCCATACACTTCAAAGTTTTGGGGAATATTTGGTCGTGATAAATTCATTTAGTGAGACACAAAGATGCCACAATCATACATTGTTTCCTATCCTTTAAGAGAAACACACATTTTATCATATTTCATGTTGTCACATCTACATGGAACACAATGCTTCAAGATACCAAATATCTAAATCAATTTCTTAATAGATTTAGGGCAGATGGGAAATCTTCGAGTAGCTAGGAGAGAACACGCAACAATTCCTCCATAGCCATTCATGGACATCATTCGATAGGTTTAATTTCTTATTTGGGGTTGGAGATCTTCTAGTATCACTTTTTGTTTTATGCATATTTACACACATGCTCATGGAGGATTTTATGTCTACTTATATTTCTACATCTTTAATTTTGATACTATATGATGATGATGATGTAATATGTTTTCATAGACTTATTCTATACTGACATTGGAAAGAATATGTGTTTGATTTTGTAATTTTGTTTAGTTAGTAACTTTTGAACTGAATGCATCTTGATGCAACTAAAAAATGTTATTTCTTCATTACTAATGAAAAATTACATCTTGTTTCTTGTGTGCGTGAAAGTGCAATCATAAGACCTATGAAGGAATGCCACTTCTTTTCACTTCCATAAAATAAAGTGCAATCATAAGAATTAATAAAAAATGTTTGTAGAGTTTTTTCTTAGAATAACATTAAGTAAAATATAGAAGGAAGAATTTAGTAGTGAAGAATGAGAGTCGTGTTGAAACTTTTGATTAGTCGATAAAAGTTCAACATAATTATCCCAATGATATTAGTAAATATACTTGATATATGCCTTATTTTTTAAAGAAAAAAAATACATATATCAACTACATTTACTAATATCATTGTGATAATTACGTTTAAATTTTATCAACTAATCAAAAGTTTGAAAACATGACTCTCACTCTTCACTACGAAAGTTTTCCCTATATTTTTTACTTAATGTTGTTATTCTAAGAAAAATGTCTACAATCATTTTTATAAATTCTTACGATTGAACTTTCTTTTATGTAAGTGAAAAGATGTGGCATTGCCTTGTTGGTCCTATAATTCCACTTTCTTCTAAAAAAGATTAGATGGAAAATGATGTTAAAATAGGATAATTTATAGAGCAAGGTAGGGAATTTTCCAAGAATGATGAGAAGGATAATTTACTCTTGCTATTATTTTTTGTCTTCGAGGGTGAATTTTGGCTCTAAAATAACAAAGAAGAAGGGTCAGAAGGTGTGTTACCAGTACTCTAGTTTTTATTTTCAGTATTATTTGGTCAAATTAGTGGTAGTTTCAAGGTACATAAGGCTCCATTTGTTTGGTGATTATTATCCGGTAGCTCAATTTCATAATCGTTGAGTCATAATTCACTAGTATAAATCAATCTTGAGCATGGATTTAGCATTCACCTAGATAGATCAAATATTTGCATATGCAAACCTCTTTTATAGTGCAAAATTTAAAGGAAAAATTTCATCCCTCTCATCCCTTGATAGATCCCAATAAATTTGTAGTGGTTCTCACTCTCTCTCTCTATATAATGTATAAATTTTCATTGTTTAAGTTGCATTTTTTAATGCTATTTGGAGTACATATCGTAAACTTGTAATTCTGATAATTCCAAAAAGTATATGTTTATTTCAAGGGAAAAATTATATAAACAAAGTGCCTAAAAATGATCAAAATGTAAAATACTGAAACTATTTTAAACATTATAATCATAATAACTTATTTTCAATCACTTTTTACGTGTATTGAGACATTTTATCTATGCATTACATTATCCACATTAAAATTATTTTTTTTATTAATATATTTTTAAGTATACATCAATATTACTTGGTTCTACATGTTCAAATATTTATTGATGACCCACATCAACATTTTTTATTTATTATGATTTTTTATATGTTATATATTAATTTTATATTAAGAATTGAATGGAATTACACACTCCCCTCTTTTATGCTTGATATATTTTTTATTTTATTTTTAACAATCAATTATTTTTTTATTTGGAAATTGAAAATTTGATTATATACAATATAGCATTATATATTATATATTATATATATATATATATATATAATATATATATATTATATATATCTATATATATATATATATATATATAATATATATATATTATATATATATATATATATATATATATATGAAGTGGATATTGCATAAATTTGTTAATATAGATGTTCAAATAGTTTTTCCAAATGTTGTGTTGAAATATTTTTAAAAAGTATAAGGTTAATTATTTTACTCGCGTCTTATTTTATTTCTAATTACTTTAGCTTTTTAAATTTGATACAGAATTATCCCCCAATCCTAGTGCGAGACAGACCATTGTCCCTCTCGAGACTCTTGAAAACGGTGAAATGACGGGTGAAAGAGTAGAAGGGCGGCTCAACCGAGGACCTTACATGCATGATCAGGACGATGGGGTGGAAGATAGCGTCGGTGAGTTTAATGTTGGAGAAATTTGACACAGGGTTCATAATCTTCAGGTGATGAAGGGGCATAGCCCCATTCATGCATTTTTTTTTGTGCTAAAGACTGGTTTTATGAGGTAAGCAAAGGTTCTTGGTTCACTATGCTCTGGTGATAAGCTCCGTTGGGAGGTTTTTCTTGTAGCGTGTCACTGAACGTGAGTTCATCGTGACTGTAGTTGGGTATGTACTATTTTTTTCTCCCCTTCTTATCTGTGGCCTGCTCTATTTTTGAATGTCTCTTGCAAGTTTCTCGACCCCTCCTGCAAATTTCTTATTGAGTGAACTAGAATTGACTACTCAACATGCTAGCATGTTTCTGTGGTTACTTTTTATGTTGAGTTTGTTGTTTCTATGTCGGTGTCTATCTCATATGGTATTATATTGCTTCAAATGAGAATGTATGGAACAATTCATGTTAGTAGTTTTCTATGGAAGGATTGTCCACCTGTTCGAAATGGTTTTCTTTGTGATTTGTTGAACTGGAACAAGAAAGCCTCCTATAATTCTTCATTTCTATCTTTTTATGGTTATGGTTTGTTTCTCCATGGTAGTTAGTTCGAGGAGCCAGTCTATAGCACCTCCCTTCTAAGGTGACAGACGATCTATGGTCTCTTTATGTTAATTGAACCATCTCAGGACGAGGTGCTAGTTATTTGCATGAATTGCATTGGTGGTTGGCCTTCTCGACCTGCTATGTTTTTGTATAGCCCGGGCCTAATGTAGTTCACTTCTTGCTCTTTTCCTCTGAATTTGTGTCAAGTTATATTAATTGGGTTTTTCACTCAGCACACACGCAGTTGGTCTATTCTCATATTGTGGCTCGACCTATTTGGGTGGAAGGGTATACTATGGTGGATTGGTGGTTTATATATATGACTCAGCTTTCTCCGAGTGTTGGTTAATCAGGAAATGGGGGTCAGGGTTGCAGTCACAAGGTTGGGAATAAAGGTGGATGGGGTTCCTCCTCTACGCATCCACCGAGGAGAAATGACAGAAAGTCTGATGCTCATCTTATCGATGTCATGGACCAAGCATATAACACAGGTACTCCAACCTAGCAAAAATAATTGATTTCTTCACGGGAGGCAAATCTCAACCAGTGTGCTGACAATGAAGTACAACTTGATATTGGCATCTCTTGGTTCTTGATCTTGACCATACCCGTGGTCGGCTCACTCAGTATAAACAGAAGGTTGACCTTTACTCGATGATGAAGAGTATCTTCTCCCAAGCTATTATGAATTCTATAGGCTTCGTTAAGTTTGAGGCGTATTTCCAGGAAATTCAGAAAGAATTTCAACTTGTCCAATTTCAAATTCAGTAGCAGAATGTTCATCTAGGTCATATTTAGAAGCACATTATGTGCCTTCCTCAATCATAATTACTAGGTTCTAGCACCAAGGACCCAATCCTGGTGTAGCCCTCTGATGGTTAGTAGCTAGAAATATATTTTTTGTTTATTTTGATGATGTATATGTTGGTTAGAAGTAATTATTTTAGTATGTTAGATGTAAAATGGTTTATAGAAATTGAGTCCTATAAGGCCTTGTGTGACAGACTTGATATTCTCATATTTTGGATGGCATACAATGTGGTCTGATGGCCAACAAAATTGGTTTCCCAATGGGCAAGTTAAGGCCATGAAACGTATTTGATGGATGTAACTTGATTTTTTGCAAATGAATGAATGAAAGGTCCTACAATCTTACAACAAAAAAATTTGATATGGAATTATATTATCTCATGTGGACATCGAAATATATTATTTATGATCGAGAGTGAGTGAAATATCTTTACCACATTCAGTTGTTATATCAAAAAGCCTAGATCCATCCTAACTCTAGATCTACTAAGCATCGAGAGGGATCAAATCTCTTTTCACTCTAAAATAGGTTTGCACCTCAAGATATTTGATCTCTCTTAGTGCTTGGTAGATCCCAAGTTAAGATGTATCTAGGTTGGTTTAATTATTAATTATAATTATAATTACATTTACAATTACAATTATAATTACAATTAATTTATTTCTTTACTTTATTTTTTATGTAATTTGACCAAATCAAAATTTTTAATGGGACAAGAGGGGAAATTACAACATCTCTTACATCCTAGGCTTGTCTTCCATATCAGGTTGGAGAGAACCTCTCGGCACAACAACAAATTGAGTGACTGTAGTGAGGTTAGGTTTATTGATGTTTTATAACGTTTTTAATTAAAAATAAATAGACATGTATATCCATTTTTGTTTTCAATTATAACTGACATTTATTTCCTATTTATTGAACGTTTTTTATTTATCTTAAGAGGGATACATGTCAACTCTAGGTTGAAGATGGACGTAATCACACCTCGCCCCCATATAGGGTTGTAGAATGGGCCTCTCGATGCAATAATATATATATATTAAATTTCAATTATTTAGGTGAACATAAGTTTTCTAGAGGTTAAGAGATATCTTACTAGGCTCAAAAGTTCATTCTCAGACATTTTATACAGTAGGTAATGTTAAAGGAAAGCAGTTGTAAGAAATTTACAGACTAAGGAAACGAAAAATATTGTCCTGTTGTTTTTTTGGAAGGTGGATTTTAGTTATACAATGATATGTGACAAATGGTGTGTTTTGACTATTATGATAGTTTCAAGATTAGGGAAAATTAATGCTACGTTAAAGGTAAGAAACACTCTCATCAAAGAAGACAACCCAAGGTTTTTAATACCATTAACCTTGATAGGCTTGTTATACACATGTTTGTTTTTGGAATAATATTTCTAGAATTTTAATATTGTAATTAAGAATTATTAGGTAGATTAGATAGATTTAATTTTTATTGGATATTTGTATAATATATTTAATAGTTATAACAGAGGATTGAGTCTAAGTGAGTGTTACATTAGTTTAATTTTCAAATGATATTAGGTTAACTTAATGCTATGTTGGTCAAGCCTGTTATATAAAAATTAATCAAGTCTTTAATTAGTAATTAATTAGGCAAAGGGCATGATCAAAGATCATGCCCATTCACCAAGAGGCACACAAGGCAATATTTAAGCCAGGGACCTCCCACATTTGTAATCATCTTTCAATTTATTAATAATATATGTATTTATTCAGAGTGATTCACTCCATTTGGTATGAGAGCAAGCTCACTCCTCAGGACTTTGTTGTTGCTCGACTTGTTGCCATCATTTTAATTCCACTATCATTGTCCCTATACTCTCATGTTCATCATTGTTGTGCTTATCCACTCGGTCCTCATGCTACTCACCGCGTCGAACCTCCACCCCACTTTGTCGCTTGTCCCTTTTTGTTGTTGCCTTACCTATTCCCCGACCATGCCTGTCTTCAATTGCTTCCTGCGATGTCTCTCGACCATGTGTTCCAACCTCATTCGAACATCATTCTCCCTTTCATATTCATCATTTCTGCATGCTTCTCACCATATTTTCCCTATCATATCTGTGTTTGTTCCGACTGACGTGTCCCCTCTCGACCAACACACCTTTGCAACCCTGACTATATATAGTTATAACTTTTAACTTATTAACCTATCTAAACCATATATATACATTTTATTATATAGTTGGTTATATAATATTATTATGTATTTTTTATAGCTAATTAATAAATTATACAAATATTAACTATACAAGTTAATTTAAAAATAAAAATAAAAAAATAGGATCAAGTTAAGAAAAAGGGTTAAGCTAGATAAATATACACCACCACATACCCGAGAAATGACTTTGTCAATGTCGATGAATGATTTCAAGAAAATATTGATGGATCTTGAGACTAATGTGACTTGACATGGAAAATAAATCGAGGAGCTCCAAGATACCTAAAAAAGAATCCAGAGTTAGCTCAAGAAGAATACTACTGGATTTAAAAGGGATCATGCAATCCTTTCAGATATGGTGAATCAAAATCATTATCAAGCAATGGTGATGTTGACCTGTATTTCTAATAAATTGAATATTTCACTCAGTGAAATACCCCATGATAATGAAGCTACTCAAGATATCAATTCTTTGGATACGTTAAACTTGTCAGACTCACATGAGAAACTTGAGTCTCCAAAATCATCATCCATGCCCCATGAACAAAATAGTAATATGAATTTTCAAAATATGCAGCTCTGGAATCAATATTACTCAAATATGCAGTTCGCAAATCAATACCACTTATTCACTCCACCAGTTTCTACATATTAACAAAGAGAAAAGCTTGGGCTCTCCAACTTTGATGGTAACAAGAAGTGAAGTGTTGCATAGTTCAATAAATTAGAAGAATATTTTGATATTTACAATATTGATAATGATGATGAAAAGATCGGCATGCATCCATGAAAATCGAAGGCAAAGCATATAATTTCTATATGTGCTAGAAATATATGACACTTTCTATCAATTGGAGGAAATTCAACAATGCATTCCTTAAAAGGTTCCAAGGTGTCAAGGAATGAGAGTTATTCATGACACTCACCAGACTTCAACAAAATGAAGACGTGGATGAATACACTCGAGAATGGGAAAATTTAGCTACATGAGTACCTAGGTTATCATAAATGTGTCTCATTCAATCATACACCATGGGACTTAAACCCCATCTCCAAGTTGAGCTTGAAATTCATGACATCACGTGTATAGAAGTATCAATACAAAAGGCAAAATCTATTGAAAGAAGCACAAAAATATGCAGTGGCAAAAAGTTGAAAGAGTATATTCGAGACGAAGATTTTCCCAGGATGTGAACATTGATAACACAAAATATGTTCCATCACATCTCAGTGAAGGAGAAAAAAACTAACTTGGAAATGCAAAGAATGAAAGAGGGAAAGTGCAAACGTTGTGGTGAAAAGTGGGACCCTAAACATAGGTGTGCTAAAGGAAAAGTAACCAAGAACCACAGTGGTTGGTTTGAAACGCATTGAAAAATATTCTATCATGTGATTTTAGTTGAAGAATTATCTTAATCTTGACATGGATCACAGAAGCCTAAATTCAACTATTGAATCCCTGCACAGAAAATCTATTGCATCTAAAGTTTAGTGTTTTGAACAGGCTCACTTGCAGGTTTCAAAGTTGAGGTCAGATTTAACCAAGAACTTGTATAAATGTGAAGCAACTAAGGGTTCAGATAGTGAAGAACTAGATGTAGAAGAAATTGAAGATTCTTTAGATATTTCTCTAGAACCACATAATGAGAATATTCCACAAGTGTCATTATCGGCCATTATGGGTATGTCGTAACCCTAGACCTTAAAGTTAAAAGGACATATCAAGAATAATAATTTAATGGTTTTGATCGATACCGGTAGAACCCACAACTTTTTAGACTCGACTATGGTGAAAATACTCAAAATTTTCACATATCCCATGCATAACGTGAAGGTTATGGTAGTTTATGGTAACAAAATTGATAAAGTAGGGAAATGCCATAAAGTTAAATTATAGATTCAAGACTATAATCCAGAATCTTCATTATAAACTGTACTATTAGGAGGAGTGGATGTGATCCTAGGTATCCAATGGCTTTAGACCCTAGATACTTACTCTGCTAACCATCAAAAGGAAATTTATAAAATTTAAATGGGAAGGGAAGAAATATAAGTTATATGGGTTCCAAGCCCCTGTGAATAAAATTGTATCCTCATCTAAGATGATGAAAATGATTCGGAAGGGAGCACCAACTTATCTAGTGTATTTTCATCAATCAGAAATGCACTAATTCAAAACCACTATAAGGTGTTCCAATACCTTCCAATAAAGTTGCCTCCTAAAAGAGAAATCGAGCATACAATCAAAGTCAAATCATGATCAAATCCCATAAACATCAAACCGTATTGATATCCACATCATCAAAAATCCGAAATTGAAAGATTAGTCCATGATATTTTAAAATGTGTCATTATCACAAATAATAGAATTCTTTATCTTGCTCCAGTTGTATTACGTCGAAAGAAAGATGGATCATTTAGATTATGCGCCAATTATCGAGGACTAAACAAAATAACAATTAAAACAAGTTTGCAATCCCTTTTATCGGTGAAATGTTGGATGAACTACATGGAGCTAAATACTTTTCAAAATGGGACTTAGGGTCATGGCGTTACCAAATCAAAATAAGCTTGGAATACATAGCAAAAACTACATTCCGAACACATGAAGGCCATTATGATTTTAATGTAAGGCCTTTTGGTTTAACCAATGCACTAGCAACATTCCAAGCTACTATGAATGAGCTATTCTGCCCATATAGAAGGAAGTTTGTGTTAGTGTTCTTTGATGACATTCTAGGTTATATTAAAACATGGAAGGAGCACCTACAACATTTGGATCAAGTTATTATTGTATTAGAAGAGCATCAGTTATATGCCAAGTATTCTAAATGCACTTTTGGAAAATAAGAATTAGAGTATCTCGGACATATAATATCGGAGAAAGGAGTAAAAGTAAATCCTAATAATATCAAGGCTATAAAGGAATGGCCCAAACCATTTAATATCTCCAAGCTAAGAGGATTCTTAGGATTGACTGGGTATTATTGAAGATTTATTAGAAAAGATGCCCATATAACTGCACCCGTAATGAAGCTTCTAAACAAAAACTCATTTCGATGGAATGATGAAGCAGAAAAGTGTTTCGACGACTTGAAGAAAGTTATGTCTAATGCCCCTATATTTTAAACTCTAGATTTCTCAAAACCATTTGTGATTGAGTGTGATGCTTTAGATTTTGGCATAGGAGCAGTACTAATGTAGGATGGTCACCCAATCGTGTTTGAAAGTAGGAAGCTTAATAAGAAAGAATGTATCAAGTCTATACAATAAGGAAATTATTTCTATTATTCACGCATTTTTCAAGTGGAGACAACATCTCTTGGGGAGTAAGTTCCTAATACGAACAGGTCATAATAATCTTCAGCATTTCCTCTAGTAGAAAATGCTATCTATAGAGCAACAAAAATGGATCAAAAAAAGCACTTCCTTCGACATAGATATATTACATAAGAAAGGGAAAGATAATGTAGTAATTGATTCTTTGTCTAGGAAAGACGAAGAACCATCATTACCCACAGTTTCAATTGTTGTTCCTGAATGGATGAATGAGATTCGAAGTGAATAGAAAAAGATACAGAAACAAGTGCTATAATCAATAACCTTCCTCAGAATTCCAAATTTGAATGGAAAAATGATATTCTATGGTACAACGCAAGAATTTATCTGATTTCAAATTCCAAATTAAATCCAAGGCTCTTAAAGAGTCGCATGATTCACTGTCAGTTAGACATGTAGGATTATTAAAACCTACTATAATGCATGCCATTCATTTTGTTTGGAAGGGAATGATTAATTATATTCAAAAATATGTAGGAGAATGAGATAAATGTCAGAGGAATAAAAATGAAAATATTATGACACCTGGACTACTTCATCCTTTAAATATTCTGAATCAGAAATGGGAGGAAATAGAAATGGAATTTATTGGAGGTTTACCTGTGTCTGATGGTAAGGATAAAATTCTTGTAGTAGTCGATAGACTCACCAAGTATTCTCACTTTTTTGGAATGAGGAAAGTAGACTCAGCAAAAAAAATCACTGAGATGTTTTTCAAAAATGTTTACAAATTACATGGATTTCCCAAGGTCATTGTAAGCGATAGAGATGCGAAATTCAAGGGTAATTTTTGGAGGGAATTTTTCAAACATATAGGAACCTACCTCAACATAAGTTCAACCTACCTTCATCAAACAGATGGCCAAGTAGAGGTTGTCAATAAATGTTTAGAAGCCTAGCTACATTTTTATGCCATAGATAAACAAAATAAGTGGGCTCGGTGATTACATCTCACTAAATGGTGGTACAATTATAATTACCACACGTAGGTGAAAATGACTCCATTTCAAGATCTTTACTATTACAAACCTTTGAAATGGAAGGAATTTGCTATCATTGAGACAACACTTCCAGATGTTAAAGACCAGTTAGAAGAAACCTAAGAAGTCATCCAAACTCTAAAATAAAATCTAAATAATGTAAGAAATCATATGAAGTAGTAAGTTGACCTAAACAAAACGTAGAGAGAATTTGAAGTTGGAGAATGGGTATTTGTTAAACTTTAGCCTTACAAGGATATGTCCCTAAAACAAAAGGGGAAAACAAATTGGCAACAAGGTTTTATGGACCATAACAGATGAACAAAAAGATCAGCCAAGCAGCATACAATTTAAGCCTTCCTGATAAAATTCATGTTCGCAATGTTTCCCATGCGTCCTGCCTTAAAAAGGCATTTGGTGAACATCAATCAACACAAACAACACTTTCGACTTCAGATGACGAAGGAAGGGTCATTCTAGAACCAAAAGGTATCATATCCATCAGGAAAAAAAAGTTGTGATCATGAGTAATCAAAGAATAGCTGATCAAGTGGAAGTACTTACTAGAAGAAGAAGCTTCTTGGGAGATAAAAGTGTTTTGTCAACAACACTCATCATTACGTATTGTTTAAGGACAAAGAATCATTTCAAGAGGAAGGAAATGTTATATAAAAATTATATAAGTTTGTAATTAGTAATTAATTAGGAAAATGGCATGATCAAAGATCATGTCCATTCACCAAGAGGCACCCAAGGTAGTATTTAAGCCAGGGCCCTCCCACATTTGTAATCATTGTTTTCCCTAAGGAAAAATCGTAAATTTTTTCATAATGAGAAAAATTACATGTTGTAGATGCTAATAAGAATATGCATAATAACCATGTCCTGATTTCTAAGTATCTATAGATAATCTAGAAGACTAATCTATTCTTTTGTACCTTTCTTTTTTCTCCACTATTTGACAACTACCAGTGTTGGGTGTGGATGTAATAATAGACATTTGCGCCCCTTTGGTAATTAGTGGGAGATATTTGTTAAAATCAAAGCCTTCTAATTGATGTGTTCTTTTTATTCCACTAACTTCTTTCTCAGGGGTGTGTTGTTCACTTTGCTGTTGTGGGATGGATGACCTTGGAATTAAAGTGGTGTAGTTCTCGATCTCGTCCTTCTGTGAATTGTTCTCGGTGGTTTTCTTTTGTCTTTGGTGGTTGTCTTTTTTTCATGTCTTTTTTGTTTTGTGGATATGCACTTTGTAGATGACCAGTTTGTAGACATATGCGGCATCTAAATGCGGTATTATCATAGTCCAGGGGTTGGGACCATTGCTAATTGTTATGATATAATAGCATGTGATCTGGTAATCCTTGAATAAGGTGTACCTTCACATAGATTCTGGCAATGGTGAAGATATCCTTATTTAGTCGATCTCCATCTTCTTTTAAGAATTTGCGAAGAGCATTTCCAATGTTAATACTTTATGGTGCCAAAAATGTAGAGGTAAGTTATATAGACGTACCCACACCGGCATTTTGGAAACCACAATGGTATTTGAGTCAAAATCTAGAAACCATGGTGTTATGAAGAGACCTGCATTACCCCAAAACTATGGTCCTTCATGTAGTGCATATTCCTTGTCATTAGTTGTGTTAAACTTAACAATGAATAATCCTTTGGAGCATAAGTGTATGCATAATGTTTTTGTCCATATACAGAAAATACATTGTCTTAGGGCTTCCGATTTGGGACAAAATCCATTAAATATGAAGATCACAACTTTAGAGATAAAATCATTATGGATCTCATTTACCTCAGGCAGAGTAATTGTTAGGGATGGGATCTGAATTATCATCTCCACAATGTAGGGACCAAGAGTGGTGGTTCATTGTTTTGTTTGTTTTTATATCTCTGCCTTTCCTTTGACTGCATCTTTGAAGGTGGTTGGTCCTTTAGAGCTTGTCCCAGGACATCCTCCTAGAAGTCTTGTATTGAGGAAGATGGTTGAGTTGCAACCAATGTTATAATTTTGTAGCTTGAGTTCCTCCTGTAGTTCTTTCCTTGCTTAGATCAGGAGTTGCAGGCTAGATGGTATACACATACTTTCTTTAATCCTATGTTTAATATTTTTTATCTTCTCCCAACAACTGATCTTTATACAGACAATTTTCCCCTCGAGGGTTCTGATAAAGAAATTTCTCGATGTTCCTTCATGTGGTTCTATCATGGGGTCTTCAAGATCTAACTGAAGATGGTTGATTACAAGGCAACGTTCTCACCCAACCCTTGGTGCTTTCTTGAGATCTGAGTCATTGTGTACTCCGTCTCACAGCATCCACAAGCTAAATCTGTGTGAAATCCCAAGCTTCTGTAATAGTGAACGATTCTCTACCCTAGAACATTATGTACATATTCCTTCCCTGAGATTGTGATCGCACTATTGATGTAGAGTGTAATGCATAATACGATTTGCAAAGACCATTCATTGATCTGGAGGTGTCACCATTAGGGAATTTGAATCGGATTTTCTTAGTGGAGGTTTTCCATTTGCGGGGATATATCTTGTATATGGTGTGAGTGAGGAAGATATGTTAGTATATACCACAGTTGACGATATTTTTGAAGTGGAAAGAATAGAATCATAGATGTACTCTACCTGCAACTTGAATGTGACCCCAATTCTTCCGTCGATCGAGTGTTTGAGGTAGCATCTATTAGATTCACATCGATTTCCCCGATCCGATCTTCATTTACAAATTTCATACAACGTTTCGACCATATCATAATTAGAGTAGGGATTCATGGAGCGAGTGGTTAGTTGTGCTATAGATATAGTAAAATTTCATGTATCCCAATCAACTACCATCATCGCCTAGTTCCTCAAATGAGATCTCCCACTAAGGGTCATCTATGTTCCATTAAGGGCCATGCCAATCAGAGCTAGGGATTCCATTTCTGGCTAGAGTGGGGGTTGATCTTCAAAATAGATGGATGCATTAGAAAGATCATGACCCAATCCATGTAGTATGCTTCAGCTCAACGGTGATGACACCCGTTCATGGAATAATGGGGGCCAATTGAACATATGGCGGGCGTGATCTGCACCATAGTGAAACAGATTGGATAAATGAATTGTAGAAAATATGCATGTATCTTCATAGCTTCGGTGGAGGCACCGATTGTCTATCCTAAATTCTCCATTCTTAATCCAGACAACACTATTGGAGAGATCATACTCATAAACCCTCGCCATTGATTGAACGCCCGACACCGTCATAAGTTGAATCCCTTGACCCGCACATTTGTAATCATCTTTCAATTTATCAATAATATATGTATTTATTCATATTGATTCACTCCAAAGTCCCACTATCACAACTGATTGAGGATGAGCCTTGTTAGCAAGGAAACCTAGGATCAAACCTCAGAAAGGATGTCACATCTGTGCCAGGGAGAGGAGACACTCTAAAATCCCGTCAGCTTAGGGATGGTGTGGCCCAGGTCGGGTGTGATCCTCGAGTGAATTTGATGGCTTACATGCCCTTGGGTCACAGTTTCTCAAGCCATGGGTTAAGCCTAGATAAACACATATCACTTGAAAAAACAAATTCTATGTTAAAGGTAAATATTATTTTTTTTGAAGAAAAGAAGGTTGAGGATTCTTAATTCCAATTGCATTTGGAGTCATGTTTATTACATTAAATAGTATGTTTATTTTGTAATATGATTTCCATAATTTAAATTCATAATAGATAATTATTATATGGGATTAAATGTCCATGAAATATCTATAAAATATTTTTAGTAGTCACAATATTCTTGAAAATTGTTTTAAAAGTAGTTATGACATTATACTTGTGTTATTGAACTCTTATTACTTATTGTTGTTTTATTATGTTTACTTAGAAAAATAAAATAATAAATTGAGCATTGTTCACACTCCAAATAGAAAATTGCATTATTATTTCATAGACAGGTAGAGGTTACATATATAGCTTATAGACTATAGATTTATCAAAATCTAGGTCCTAAGAAAGTGGATCTGGTTAGCTAAAGAAGTAACCTAAAAACTCAAAATTACAACCTGTAATTCATATGTAATAGATATGGAAGCATTAGTTCCAAGTCCCTCCCTTAATGATTACATGTCAAATATTAGAATCACAAATTACAATAATAATTGATCTTTTTCTTATTAGTCTTCATTAGCACTTACACCTGGTCTTGAATCTCATAGACAATTCCCTTTCTTTAACCAGCATATTTGAAATAACATTTCATCCATTGAAGAAACAATTGTTTTTTATCATCGTTAATGTATTTGTATCATTAATGATTCTTTAATACCTCGAAAAATACTCGATACTACATCAATCTATGGACCTACTTCCATCTATAAAGGTTCAACAAACTATAATTTTAACAATTATATAGATAAGTGGTCTAAGTATTGATTGTATTCAAAAGTCAATCATACAACTTGACATTTTTGGCATACACAAAATTACATACACACAAATATAACTTGTAACCAATGTTCTTAAAGCATTGAAGAAGGACAAGAAACATTAATTTATACTATGATACTATATTCAATAATTGGTTCTTTATTATATAAATTTTACAAACAAAATGATCATATTATACTAATTATTAGCTTCCATTTCATTCGTGCACCACACGATAAAATTGCATATAGCAATCAATAATAAATTGTTGCATAGTATTTTTCTAAAATATTAGAGAGAGACCAGGGCTCCCTAATAGGCTTGATGATTAGTTATCCACATTGCATGCACACTACTCAAAACCTTTGAGAAATGCAAGCAGATACTTCCAATCCTTATAATTCCCTTCCATAGATATCACATGGCGTATCTATAGTTCGCCTAGAAAAAACACTTTCAAAACATACTTTAAACTATATATCCATGCCAATATGACCATATCTATGCTAATTTTGGCTTCTTCACAACAAATCTGTCCACAATCAAACTTCACAAAACATCAATAACACTAGATCTTCACAATTCTCCTTCACATGCAACTATCCACAATCCACGCACAAATAAAATATTCACACAAAAAAATCATGCATTTAGACTAATCTATTGTTAAAATAAATTACCATTACATTTCTCTCATATTTCTAGGCCCTCTCGTAGGGAATTAATCCCAAAGCTCCAAATCTGATACCAACTTAGAAAAATAAAATGAGAGACTAAACATTGATCACACATAAACATAAATGACATTAATATTTCATAGAAAGTTAGATGTTACATATATAACTTATATATTATGGCTTCCTAGCAATCCAAATCCTTGGAAAGTTGGTCTAATTATCCTAAGATAATAACCCAGAAAATCACAATTATAATGAATAATACACATGTAACACTCAGGTAAGCATTACTTCCAAGTTATTTTCTGGTTATTTTTTTGTTACATTGTATATATGTTTAATTCATATATTAAATATTTTTATAATTATTAGTAACAATATTAATTTAAAATAAAATTATAACTATCTCGACTCAAACTTTTTCTGGTACAGAAGATCTGAATCTTAGAAATGTTTTTCCCTTTCAATTTCATGTGTTTGATGTTGGTTTAAAATACATGAAATCCAATTGTTACAAGGAAGGTTGGGCTTGGTTAATTGCCAATATTGAAAAATGATTTAAAATTTGGTGCCTTAGGTGGATATATAGAGAAGGAATATTTGTGTTGGTTAAACCAGAGTTGGAGGCCATTTCTATTTTCTAGATGTCATTGGCTTGAATCTCCCTGTTATTTAAGAAAAAGTTTATAGAATATGCTTTAAATTTTTATGGGCTAGTACTACAGATCAATTTTTTCTCCCATGGGTTCATTGGGTGTGGATTTTTCTCTCTAAAGCACTTGGTGTTTTGTGTCCAAAAAGTATAGTCTTGTTCTCGAATGCTCTAGAAGCTAAATGTGGTTGGAGGCTCATATTTACTCATAGTTTTATGGACGTAGGTGGTTTATGAGAAGTGCATCCACTCCTTTACTCTAGAAGATTATATTAGCCTTAGGGATAAACCTCGGGTTAATATATCTATTATTCGGCATGTCTTCCTCAACTCTTTCAACATTATTTCTTTCTTCCTTACGTGGAAGGTTGGTAATGGAACAAAGAATTTTTGAGACAAGGCCCATGGCTTGGTTGTAGTATTTCCCATACCCTGCCTTAGGCATTGATAAGCCAATTCAAAGACAACAGGTACTCTCACCTTGATCATATCAACAATCCAGCTATGACTACTGTATAGTGTCAAGGGTGGTTATCTGTAAGGGCTTTGCAGATAGGGTTGGAATATTGGGATGTCTAGAAAGAATATTTAGAGACTTTATATGCCGCGCATATAAGATTGTTTCATTCTCACAATGAATTGGGTTGGGTCCATTCTCTAATAGGAATTTTCACTCTAAAGGTGGGGGTACCTTCACCTAAATATGGAAGCTTCTACTGAAGATGGGGAATGATGGTGGAAAGGTGTTTGGAAACTGAATTGTCTGACAAAATCTTGTCTCTTTATGTGGTACATCCTTACTAAAATTGTGCCTACGTGGGACAAGATGCAAAGCAATCATAAGATTGGTCTTGGTTGGTTCATGCCTTGTAAGAATGATGGTGAATCCATTGAACAACTATTTGTTGATTGTCTGTTTATTTGTAAAATACATAACATATACGACTCTTTCTTTTGGTCATGATTATTCATGGAGGGGAAAATGTTTTTAAGAGAGGTGGAGAGGTAGAGTACAAAACGAGAATACAAAACCATTCAAATCCCTACCTCTTATCATTTTTTAGGGAACATAGTTAGAAATAAACAAAGACATTTTTATAGATGTGTCTTCTTCTCTGCATCAGGTGGTTATAGATGTTATTTACATCGTGTCTCATTTCCCTCAATTTGTTACTACCCCAATATCTAGAATTGGTATTCAAGAGGAGCCTAATAGTTTTCATCCTTGTGGCTTCTTTGATGGGGCCACATAAAGGGATGAATATATGTGTGGAGGGGCCTTTGTTTTATTCTTATCTGAGAAACACTTTTTCAAAGTTTCTTTGGTGTTGATGGTGTTGGATGCCACCAACAGGTGAGGGGTATCCTCGATACGAAGTCCCAATTAGACTTCACACCATTTGGGATATGAGCCTCATCTGAAATATGTGCATGACCACCATTATAGTGATATTAAGGATATGCCTTGGCTACAATAACAACACAAGAGATCATACAAATGATTTCTAATAGAAAATATTCATTATTTTACATGAAAAATAGTTCATAAGATAATAACTATCATGAAATCATATAACAACATTGTTGGGCATGGAATCCCCCCACAGCATGTTTTGGGGCTCAAAGCACAAGTTCTGAGTAATATTATTGTAAAGCCCCATGAATTGCAGGCGCAGAGCGTGAATTGTATGTTAGAGTCATAGGGTTGTCCGCCCTAAGTTTTGAATGTAGTGTTACCCTACCCATGGTCTGTGGACCATGGGATTGTAAATATAGAGCGAGGCTCTAAGTTGTGAAAAAGGGATGGAATCTGATAGATAGAATAAGATAATGAGCATAAAGCAAGATTCTAAGCATCTTGGGTCGTAGTAGTAGGAAGACGATATGCAGCAAAGTGCGCAGAGGCCTAGTAGAGTTCGTAGCTGAGTGCACGAACCCCTGTAGCTGAGTGTGTAGGGTGGAGTCGAGTCTGTAACAAAGGAGGAAGAATAATAAAGAGAAGTTTTATCTGAATTCCGTGTATCTATTCTTGTGTTATTACATGTGTGATATCATTTGCAATTATACTATTTATTTATTGCGCACATTTGTATGAATGGTGAATATTGTTAAGTATAACTGAAAGCATACAGATAAACTAAGTTAATCAACTAATATCGGGTTACTGATAAGGACTTGGGTAATAACATGGTTCGGCCCCCGAGTAGGGTTGCGCGAAGGCAGTATCTCAAGCTGCAAGGTACTGATAAGTGCGTGTAGTGATGTGCGCGCTGGATCAAACCGTGGACCACTTGGAACCCAACAGACATCCTCAGGGTGTGAAAACATGGTTCTAGCACCCTCCCATACTACTTTGGGTGAGACCTCAGTCCGTGCTCCATGTACTATTGCCGAAAGGGCTAGTAGTACCGGGATTTGTTTGGCTAAATCACCTCTAAACCTGGGTCAGGCCCCAACAAGCCAACAAATGGTTCCATTGTCGGGACCGAGATCTACATAAGGGATGTCTGATGTCGTGTCACTGGAATCCAATGAAGAAAGAAATTGAAGGGTGGTTAGATAGAAAGATTCATGAGTTGACAATGCAGGAAAATAGGAATCCACAATTATGAAAGGAATAGTGGTTGGAGCGCTACTTATATATGGAAATCCACGAAATTTTCTTTGCATCCTTTCCCTTTGAGTTGTATGAGTGGATCGCGAAGCTAGTAGATAGTCAGGGAAGGTGCAGGCTCGACAAACCGATTGTGTGGACTTCTAGAATTAGTGCACAAACTAGAAGCATCGGAAGATAAGATCACGCGCGTTGTGGACCATTGGATCGATTGAATTATAGGGGGGTTTATCATCGAGTTCACGGTAGACACGACAGTCAGCTACAGCAAGGCGGAACGATGCTTCCTCAAAGGATGCGAGGTAAGTACATTAAATATTTGAACACTTGGATTAAGATGTTATTGTGTGGAAAGCGGGTTATGCGAATAAATTTATGTTTAGGGTTATGTGAAGTGGGAGGATGTATAGAAATGAAGGTAGCACAGAGATAGAAAATATCCCCCTGATTTTGCCTTGGTGGGAAAGAGAGGAAGAGCTCGGGAAAGTGTCTCCGAGAAGCGTGGTCAGTCTAATAAGGCAGTGAATTCCATGCCTACCACCTCCACCTACACCACCACCAGTGTCACCATCTTCACCTCCATCTCTTCCCACACCACCTCCACCACCACCACATTTCAATATGGCTAGCGTGATAAAATTTTCGGTATTCAGGGGAGTGGGCAACGAAGATCCAGACCAATTTTGGTTCGTGGTAAGGGCTGTATGGGAAGCACAAGGAGTCGTGGGGTAAAATATAAAGAAGGCAATGTTGGTGAGCACATTGGAGGATTGCGCACTGACATGATACATTAAGCATTATAATGACCATCCAAACGTGGGGATCGTAGATATCCAGGCTGCGTTGAACGGGGAATTTAACAGGCCAAAGTCGGAGACACAATCGATTATCGGGTTTAAGGAGATCGCGATGCTTCTAAGAGAGACCCCACAGGATTTGGATTAGAGATTGAAGAGTATGATTCACAAAGCCAACATGACCTTGATAGATGGGCAGCACCGTACATGGTTTGTAGCATCACTAACAACACATCTAAGGACAACACTATCGCAGCAGAAGTTATCTAGCCAGGCTGAATCATTGGAGATTTCAATGAGACTGCAGGAGACCCCAATACAAGATCTTGGCCTGGGAGTAAAAAAAATCCACACGCAACTGCAAAATTTGAGTTTGGAAATGCAAAGCTTGAAACAAGATAGGACAACTCACCCAGAAGCGTGCGAGGAGGTATGGTGCATAAGATGCAAAGGCTAGGGGCATGATAAGAACCATTGTCCAGTATTCGCGAACTACTTGGCGGGACGAGGGCCGATGCCATTAAGACCAGAAGCACAAGTAGGATCGAGTGCGTTGCATGAATTATGATGCATGATTTGCCAGATAAGAGGAAAACATGCTATGGGTAATTGTCATCTATTGTAGAAGTATATGTAGATGTCCCAACAATTGTTTTGTAATTTTTGCAGGTTGGTAGACCATGATGAGTGCACCTGCAGAAGTTATGAGCTGATGATGGATCAGACTCCTGCCTACAGAGTGCATACCAAAACACGAACCCTCGACCCAAATGAAGGAACGACGAGCATTGGATTTCAGGGGCGCGGATGAGGTTGAGGTGGAATGGGACCAAGAAGGGGCCGCAGACAACTAATTTGTTCCAATTGCAAAGGGCCAAGGCACTATGCCCGCGATTGTACGAATCTAACAATAGCATCATGTTTACACTGTACTCAGTTTGATCATGAGACAGAGGACTGCCCTACCCTGATAGCAAGGCTGTGCAATAAAGGGATACTCTAGCCTCCCCCAACTCATAATTTTAAAATGATGAGGTCTAAACTACGTGAAGAGGACCCGAATGTAAACATAGTGCTCTGAACCAGTATCACAATAGGATATGACAAAGGTAAGTAGCCTAAAGAAAGTGCGTGGGTTCACAAGGCTTCTATAAAGGAACCTGAACTTGATTTGGAGTGCGTGAAGGAGACATTCATGGAGGCTAAGAAGAGCTTCACGAAGGCCTCCACTTCAGGTAGTAAGGATCACCTAGAGTCAGAGATGGATCCTTCAATGATCACTACCTTTCTGGAGACATATATGAAACTGTTGCACGATAATAAGGCTGTGAAAGGGTTGTAGGAACTTATCATTAGGTGCGCTGGGTCAGAAGAACCACGCATAGTCCGGAAGCTTAGAAAGCACACATTGCGAATTGGAAAGGAAATGAGATTGACTGTGTAAATGAGGGAGTATGAAATGGATCAAGTAATTCTGGATCTAGGATCGGACACGAATGTGCTGCCAAAGCAGACATGGGATCGCATGGGTAGCCTCGCATTGCAATAGTCCCCTATTCAATTACGGATGGAAAACCTACAAAATATCCTACCGATGGGAATATTACAAGGGATAACAGTACACATCGAAGGTGCGAGCACGCTTGTAGATTTCAAGGTGATAGAGATTGTTGATGACAACAATCCCTATCTCATACTACTAGGAATAGACTGGGCCACTGATATGAATGGAGTAATAAATCTAAGGAAGTGCAAAATAATTTTTGAGAAAAAGTCACTATGTGTAGTGGTACCTTTAGACCCTGTAGAAGAAGTGTGCTACACAGAGCTAGTGGACGACAATGAGCTAGACTATATCTACAAGATAACCGCTTGGGAACAGGATTGGGTGAATCCTACAGCAGATGGCTGAATTTTGTGGGAGCACGAAAGCTCTTGCACATCAGATTTGGATGAGGAAACGGAACGAGGGAAAAACCAGTTACACGAGGTAACCACGCTCAATTGCAACATGATGGTAAGATGACTATGCTGGATGACAACATAGTCAAGAGATGTGCCTGTGTATGATGGGTTGATGGCGATGGATGAATTCCTAAGCAAATTTGAGAGCGAAGTACCAAAACAGTAGCAGTTCGATGCTCTGAAATGGGCACTGTGCATTAGATTCGCAAGGTGGTGGGGTACGCATTAGAGAAGTATTGAGAGCTGGCATGAATGGGGAAGGGGGATGCTTATACGATTTGGAAAACCTCAACTACAGATGGAAGATGGTTATGAGGGGCAAAACAACTTACGTGCCCACCTTTCCAGATGGGTACAAGTGTATGGTATGTAGCCCGCACAAACACACACTGCTATCATGATAGGAAACAAGAACAACAAGAAGAAGCAGGCAAGACAAGTGCCTGAACAACGAAGCATGATAAAACCTAGCGCACCAAAAATCATACACAGGGAAGCCTTTGACAAGGTGTGCAAAGTGCTGAACAGGGTCCACCATGTGAGACGCACCGATTGGGACCTGCGCGTACCAATGGTTGTATGGACTTATAGGACCATGTGCAAAACTCTGACCAAGCAAGCGCTTTCGAAGCTGAAGTATGAAGTAGGGGTTGTAGCCCTGTGGAGCATGTGAGGACGAGTACGCGCATAAAAACACCCGTATATATGATGGTCTGCACAAACTAGAACGAAGAAATCACACAATTGCACAAAGTAGAACATATAAGACTTGAGGAAGAAATCTGATGGGGAAACTTTAGAGTTCGCAAAATTGAAAAAGACCGGGTATGGCTAAGGGAGAAAAGTTCTTTAATGGACGTAGAGGTCAAGAAGCTGGAAAATGAAATAAAGGAAGCATTTCTTTTTGAAAAATCGAGGATGGCAAGGCAAGGTGTGTACAGTCATAGTGAAAAATTGTAAAGCTATCATCGTGAATTCGTTACTCTGCTTCCATGGTTGAGATCACATCTCGCCAAACGTAGTGACTAGGGCAGCGCAATGAAAATAGTAGAGTGCATTATGTCGATCACTGCAATGGAAGATGGGGATTCTTTGCGAACCATGGTGGAGGACACGATGAAGCACCGCACAAGTGGTGCACCCACTTGACTAGCCATAGGAAGGACAGTCTTAGAGCTCCAGGCAATTGAAAGGGAGCGTGGGACTATAAAATATTCTTCCTGGGGGCTATGCGATATGAGAGATGTGCACAAGAGCAAGACATCATAGGGTTCATGACTGTGCATGGAGGGTTGCACTGCCGCGCGGGTTGGCTAGGAAGTGACCGTTGGTGTCACTATTCATGACGGGATGTCTGATTTGAGGCCAATGGAATGGGTGGTAGGCATTTAAGGCACGAGTTATGGGCAAGATTTGGGAAAATCTACCTCCAAGAAAGCATTAATGGCCCAAAATTGGGGGGAACGATTGAATTCAAATTCGAAAGGTGTTATAAAACTCACAGGGTTGGCAAGCGAACAACACTTGGTCATTTGAGAATTGAGTGTTTGAGTAGAGCACAGAGTGTTGAGAGCCGAGTGATAATTGAGCTCCTAAGTTCGTGAGAGACAGGAGATAGTGTAGAAATGATGATAGACACTAAGAATAGGTTAGGAATTGAAGAGGTAACCACTGACAAGGCCGCATAGACCCAAATAGTGGGGGATGTCCCAGAAGGCATCGAGGTGGTAACAAAAATCCCCAAATCACCATGGATGCCGCGGTGGAAGAAGGATAAACAGACAATGTGTCCAGTACGCATGTCCCTGAGGAATCCGTGACACAACAAATTATCAATGGAAGAAAAGGGGAAGGCAGACACAATTGAAACAGGTGAGGAAGAAGAAGACTTGCAGGCCCTAATTTCCACCGTAGAAAAAGAAGAATATGTGGAGGAGGATATCCAACCGTTGCACTCTGTAGAAAAACTACCCCCGTATGTCCCTCCATGGAAAGGGAAGACCAAAGTACCAAAGGATCTGGATGAAACAAAGAGTTCACTCTAGACCCCGCTCCTCCCCGATGGTATTTTATTTGAGGGCACGCATCTAGGCCGTGTACCAACCATGAAATTCGAAGACTGGGGCCTCGGTAAAGCGAGAAGTTCCCCACACCTAGAGACTGGGAATTTTATGAAGTAGAACACCGAGGGGGTGGTGATAACACTAGAGCCACGAAAATGGTTGCGCGGTGGGGAAAAGGCCGAGTTGCTGCACTTGTTATGGATTCCACATTTTCACCACGCACCCATCGCCATTTTTGTCATTAGGTAGATGCTTTTCCTGGTGCATGATGGGTATCTATGGAGCCTATTCCCATCGCGGTAGACCTCATCCACCATATTTCTCAGCTTCCTTGTAAGGGAAAGGACCCTGTGACTATAGCCAAAAAAACTAGCGATTTGGCTCTTGCAGAAGCCATGAAAGCGAAATATAAGCTGGAGAAAAAGAAGAGGGGCTACGCCATCTCCAGCATCAAGGAAAAGGGGGTGCACGCAGAAACTCAACTCTTGGCCTGTAAAGTGATGAGAAAATGCCCTGTCGATGAGGTACTAGTGCTGGTGGTCATGTTGGCCGAGCAGTGCGCAGAGGGGGTCCAGTTCAACTCGGTCGAATTCCTCTGTGAGGAATTTTTGTTAAACTGTCGCGAAGCCTAGGAGCAGGGTAAGACCTTCCACTACATGTGGTTGCTCTTATCCATCTTGCTGATAGCGGAAGAACTGCCAGAGGATAGTTAGTTTCCCAACATTGACTGAGACTTACCAAAGGCCGTGAAGTACGCTTCACTCTGGGCCACCAAGGACACGAAACGGATTCATGATACAAAAATTTTACGGGTGCTCATGGAGGCGAGCATTCGAATGTGTATCAATAGGAGGCCGCACCTATCAACTATGGTGCAAAATAGTCTGCAAAGTTTTTCAGACTTTAAGGCAGATATGCACAACAATTATATCAGGGCGCAAAAGGACCCGGTGAAGCAGTGGACAAAGCTACCATTTGTAGCCACTGATGATGCAATCTTCATTGTATTGTAGACATCACCTCTTGAGTGGCATGCCCTAGATTTGGCGGAACTGGAGAAAGTGGCTGCATAGAAAAAGAAAGATGATGCCAAGTTGTGCGTCACCCAACTGGCCACGAGAAGGTGGAATGAAAAAGCGGCAGCTAAGGTAAGGGTAGTACACGAAGCGGCACAGGAAGACGCAAAGTGGAAGAAGGTTGTAGAAGCAGAAGCAACAATGTAGACAGCTCTAGTGTCTCCAAATGTGATGGATCGGATATCACTTAACATGATGAAAGACATTGGCCTTAACCTAGC
>APFE030892518.1:2040-38764 GCA_000404065.3 Pinus taeda
TGCTCCTGCTACATTCCAAAGGGTTGTCCTTAGCATCTTTGCAGATTTAATAAATGATGGACTTGAGGTGTACATGGATGACTTTACACCATATGGATATGATTTTGATCTAGCTTTAGATACTTTGGAAAAAGTCCTACAACGTTGTATCTCTACCAGGCTTTGTCTAAGCCACGAAAAATGTTATATGATGATGACAGAAGGGCTCATTCTAGGGCACTATGTTTCAGCAACTGGCATCCAGGTAGACCCGGCCAAAATCCAAATTCTTTTGCTTATCCCTACCCCCACTACTCAAACAGAGGTACGCAGTTTTCTTGGATTTTCTGGGTATTATAGACGATTTATAGAACATTACTCACGTATTGTTGCACCTCTATATGCTCTAACTGGCAATGTTGATTTCTTGTGGACAGAAAAATGTGACCAGGGTTTCAAGGAATTAAAGAAGCTTGTATCAACAGCCCCAGTCCTTCGAGGACCAAACTGGAATTTATCATTCCAAATCTCATCTGATGCCTTGGATACAGCAATCGGTGCAGTCCTGGGGCAAGAAGAGGACAAAAAACCATATGCTATCTACTATATCAGCAAAAATTTATCCTCTGCCGAACTGAATTATACTGTCACTGAAAAGGAATTCCTGGATGTAATACATGTTGTTAACAAATTTAGACATTATATCACAGGCTATCCCGTTGTGTTATATACAGATCATTCTGCTATCAAATATTTGGCAAATAAACCTGTTACGAATGCTAGAATAACCAGATGGTTAATCTTATTGTAGGAGTTCGATATCACAATCAAGGATCGACCTGGAAAGGAGAACCCTGTAGCCGATTTTCTCTCACGAATACCGAAATCAATTGAAACAACAGCAGTGGAAGATCAATTTCCTGATGAGCACCTATTTGTTGTTGCTGTTCGAACACCCTGGTATGCTGATGTCGCCAATTACCTTGTAGTAGGTAAGCTACCAAAACACTTAACCCCTTAGGAACGTAAGCAAATTGTTCAGAAAAGAACTCGATTTTCGTCGATTGGAGGCCATTTGTTCCACACAGGGGCATATATGCAAATTAGGAGGTGTATTCGAGAAGACGAAATCTTCGACATTTTAAAAGCTTGCCATGACGGACCATGTGGGGGACACTTTGCTGAAAAGAGAACAACACATAAAGTATTGCAGACGGGATACTGTTGGCCTACAATTTTCAAAGATGCGAAAAAATTTGCACAAGCTTGTGACAGCTGCCAGCGAGCAGGACGACCTGGCCAAGCCGACGAAATGCCTCTGAGACCACAATTGTTCATTGAGCCATTTGAAAAATGGGCTCTTGACTTCGTCGGGCCCATTAATCCATCATCAAACCAGAGGACATACATTCTGGTAGCGACAGACTATGTTACTAAATGGGTCGAGGCCGAATCATTGCCTAAGGCTACAGAAGATTCTGTAATACAATTCTTGTTCCATTTGTTTGTACGTTATGGACTTCCCAGAGAACTAATTACAGATGGTGGACCACAATTTGTTTGAAATAAATTAGCTTCAACACTTAACAATTATCATGTCCAACATAAGATTACTACCCCATACCATTCGCAGGCAAATGGGCAAGTAGAAAGTAGTAATAACGTAATAGAATCAATTTTAACAAAAACTATTGCATCGCATAGGCGTGATTGGGCCGCCCGATTACCTGAGGCACTGTGGGCCTATAGAACCACATGGATAAGTACCACAAGCTATTCTCCTTATCAATTAGTGTTTGGAAAACAACCTATCTTCCCCATAGAATTCGAAATCCAAATGCTACGAACTGCACAAGAGGTCGGCCTAGATCTGAGTGAGGCACAAATCAATCGATTACAACAGATTAACGAATTGGACGAAATTGGGCTCTCTGCATTACAAAATACAACATTTATTCAACAACAGCGAACTAAATGGCATGATGCACTTATCAAGAACAAAGTCTTTCACGAAGGAGACTGGGCTCTGTTATACGACTCTCAGTTTCAGGACTTCCCGGGGAAACTCCAGACTCGATGGTTAGGACCATATGAAATCCAGAAGGTACATGAAAATGGGACCCTTACTCTGACCACAATTGACGGTTCTAGATATGCATTCAAAGTAAATGGCCATCGATCTCGTCTTTATTGAAAGCCACTCACTCGGGAATCCTTCTGTCAGCAACTACGACAAGATACTGATATGGAAATTTTAGGAGAGGAAGTGAAATCTTCCTCACCTATAATTTAAGGAATTCATTTTTTCATAACTTGTACATAACATCTTGTATATATGTTTTCTTGATTTTCTTTTTGCATTATAAGAGGTTCTGTTGTTCCTTTTCAAAAGGAATAGCACCGGTGTGGTTCTACTGTTTCTTCCAAAAGGAACAACACTGGTGTGTTTTTGCTGTTCCTTTTCAAAAGGAACAGCATTGGTGTGTTTTTGTTGTTCATTTTCAAAAGGAACAGCACTGGTGTGTTTTTGCTGTTCCTTTTCAAAAGGAATAGAACTCGTGTGTTTTTGTTGTTCATTTTCAAAAGGAACAACACTTGGGTGTTTTTGCTGTTCCTTTTCAAAAGGAACAGCACTTGGGTGTTTTTGCTGTTCCTTTTCAAAAGGAACAACACTTGGGTGATTTTGCTGTTCCTTTTCAAAAGGAACAACGCTTGTGTGATTTTGTTGTTCCTTTTCAAAAGGAACAACACTTGGATGATTTTTCCGTTCCTTTTCAAAAGGAACAGCGCTTGTGTGATTTGGTCGTTCCTTTTCAAAAGGAACAACACTTGTGTGGTTTTGCTGTTCCTTTTCAAAAGGAACAGCACTTGTGTGATTTTACTGTTCCTTTTCAAAAGGAACAACAGTTGTGTGATTTTGCTGTTCCTTTTCAAAAGGAACAACACTTGTGTGTTTTTGTTGTTCCTTTTCAAAAGGAACAACACTTGTGTGTTGTTGTTGTTCCTTTTCAAAAGGAATAGCGCTTGTGTGTTTTTGTTGTTCCTTTTCGAAAGGAACAACACTTCTGTGTTTTGTTGTTCCTTCTCAAAAGGAACAACACTTGAGTGTGTTTGTTGTTCCTTTTCAAAAGGAACAACATTTGAGTGTCTCTGTTGTTCCTTTCTCAGAAGGAATAGCATTTGCGATTTTCTGTTGTTCCTTTCAAAGAAACGACATCCTATGAATTTATCTGCATGGATTCTTCTCTGAGGAATGCCATCGGCATCGTTTTTCTCTTATTAAGGATGCTTGCACCCATGTTCTCCCCAGTCTTTTAGATACAACAATGGACTTATGCGATGAACATAAACCATGATATACCGAGGTCAGCAGATCATAGATCGCCATCACTATAAAGCCTAGTATTTATAAGAGGACAAGAGGAGGGACATTAACTTTTCATCTTCGCTATCATTGTCTCATTACTGGCACCCTGGTTGGTGATCTTTATCATGACGATTTCCCTAAAAAAATCTCTCTTAATTATTACTTAGGAGTAAGAACAAAGAATTTATATATGTCTGTTGGGATGATAATACTTCTTCCACCATTCCCCACTCTTAAGGAGTGCGGAACAACCCTTATGTGTAAAAAAAACAAAAAGAGAGGTGCTCTACAAAAACAAAAGGAAAATATGAAAATTATCAAATGCAGGATAGGGGGTCTCATTGAGAGCCAGCCTACCATGATCATAAGGATGGAAGCGAAATGGCATTCCCATTACGGCCACCACACCAGGGTTATGGTCCGAAGGTATATTAACAAACAAACCTTGGAACAGGCGGTCTCATCACGAGCCGACCTGTTCACGTTTCACGCCTACCTTGTGAATGGCATTATGGCTATCTGGTTACTAAGCCAGCATAATGGTCTGCATTTTGACAAAGCACTCTTCAGAATACACATAAAGGATCATGGTTCCGGAGGGTGAAATAAACAACTCTGCCAAGGTTATGAACACCTGTTGGCAGCAGAGTTCTGTTAATGGCATCGAAGTCGTAATGGTTACACCAACAGGTATGATATCAATATTTTTTGTCTCTTATATCCTTTGAATAGATCGTATGTCACACCCCGATGTATATATTGCACGAATATTCATTACCACCAATCATGGCAACAAAACTGACAATGACCACTGGAGATTTCGTACGCTTGACAGACATCCCATTCCTCGGCCTCTCATTATATCATGCAAGCTCTTATGTAAAACGCGATCTACCTTTTTGCCTCGATTTCGGCATTTCGTTGTTTTTCTAAAACATGGCATAATTTCATATGCTGTTTCTTAATGACTTGACTTCTGACTGGCTGCTGCTCCTCTCTTTGATGGCTAGGGATAGCCTATCAGATTGCGGGGGGGAGGTAACCTCATTACTCCATAGATTACGTGGCTGCACACCATTCGGATGAGATAATGTACGAAGTTATAGCATGGTTTAACGGTATGATAATTCCATTTTACGGAAATTATCGTCCACGATCCTTTCTTGTTGCATGCTCTGTGTTCTTTTCCAAAATTTGGCGAGGATCATCCTCTCTACATCTCAAACACTGCAAGAAGTTGTTGTTCCATTAAGAATTCTGAGTAGAATCATGGGGGGAAAGACGGTCTGAAGCGAACCTCATGAGTTGACAGTCTCCGCTGCTACCCACAAAATCCTGGAAAACGCAGGGTGGTTGAATTATTTCAGCCACCTGCAAGAATCAAATGAAGCAGTGGCGTTGGAATTCCTGCAAAAGTTGCAGGAAAATTACTCCATAGTAGGAGGAAAGCGGATAGCGGTCACGGAGGATATCATCGCAGAAGTCTCGGGACTACCAGCTGCCAGACCCGTATGGACGCTGAAAAAGGAAAGATTACAAAAGGCTGTGGAAATTTTCCAGGACGAAGGCCAGAGCTTCACAGTCAAAGGGAAAGGAGTTCTGCCGGTAATGCTAGGAGAACCCTGGACCGAGCTAGAAAAGATAGTGCAGAGCTATATCACCTGCGAAGGGAGGAAAGACGTGGTAAGACCTCATCACCTAAAACTTTTAGCTGTTTTAAAAGGAAAATGTTCTGTAAATCTCCATGCACTTTTAAATTCATTATTACATGATGCGGCTCGAAGCCTGAAAAAGGCACAGCATATAGACGTAGCTGTTAGCCACCATCGAATGATTCGATTGATAGTGAGCAACAGTCTCACTCAACAACAAAGCACTTGGGAGGAACTGATCGCAATAGTCGAGGGGGGATTGGCTGCACCACCCCCAAAACCTAAACACTCCTCCAGCACGCCGGAACGATCAGAGAAACATAAAGAATCAACAGCAGAAAGACATTCTGCTTCAAAACGAAAACAATCCCCCAGTACACCAGAATGACCAGAGGAACCCAGAGAATTTGCTGACACACCCGAACAGCCTGAGAGACCAAGGAAATCAGCCCGGCTAGCCCGGATATGAGGAAGGTTGGAAAAGATTCAGGGAACCACTGCCCAGCCAATTGAAATTGCGAACGAACCTCCAGAACGAGAAGGAGGGACTTCTGAAGAAAATGCTGACCAATCAAGGGCCGAGGCTGACCAGCCTGGAGGAGGTATTGAGGAAAGATATGAGCACTCTGAGGCAGAGACAACTACCGAGCAGGTCAATCAAGAAGAAAAGTAGTACAACCAGGGGGTAGCCCGTTGCAGGACCCTGTTGGTGAGGAGGAATTGGCAGCAGTCCTCGCCAATATGGGGGAATATGGCCAGCCCTCCAGCACAACAGGCATCCCTGATGGACCCACAGAGGAAGATATACCCGAGAAAGCACATGAAGAAAAGGCCGGAGAAGAAAACCTGCCTCATTATGATGATGAAATCGAAGACACCAATCAGGGACAATCTGTCCCCAAGACGCCGGAAGATATCCCAGATGAAGAAGGAGCAGACTTAAGGGCCAAACCCTCTGCTGAGGCAAAGGAAATTAAGGAAGAAACAGCAGAGGTTGCTGGGCACTATAGCCAGGCTCCGACAGCAAATTCGAATTTTGAAAGCCAACTTGAGGATACAAAGGACTGCAAGGAAAAGGAGGAGGGCCACTGCAGTAAAAACCCAGAGGACAAGAAGGCGACAGACCTATACTCATTTTGTTGGTCGAAACCCCATTAAGAGACCTACTGCCGAGGAACAGTCTGCTGTTCCAAATGACAACGAGGAACAGGTTGTTGTTCCAAGTGACATTGAAGAACAGACTGTTGTTCCAAATATCGTGGAGGGACAGACTGTTGTTCCATCTGACCCTGAAGAACAGATGGACATTCCAATGGAACAACAAGAGGCTCCGATGGCAGGAGGACCACAGCAACCCTTTATTCACGTTAAGAAAGAAACAGAAAGAAAGGAGACCCAAACAGAAGCACCACCCTCAGGGGTAATTTGGGTCCTAAACTCTAAGCAGCGTAATAGAAAGGTCCAGGTTAAACTCCCCGCCTCTACGGATTTATGGAAAAAGGATCCAAAAATAAGGACCTTGCACAAAATGATGAAGGAAGCTCAGCAAGAAGCTGAGCAGCTGCGAGAGCAAACAGTCCCGCGGGAGAAATACGAAGAGCTACAACAACAACTTTGGGATATTAGTTAGTCTGAGAGCCAGGCCTTCGAAGGATCGCAAAAGGAACAAGAAAAGGTTGCTAAGGTAACTCGTCGATTAGATAGTGTTGTTAAGCAGATGGACACTGTGTGTTCCTTGTATAATGACGTTTTGAATTGTAGGGCCCTTGCTAAAAATTATGCTTTATTTTTTCTTGAACGATATTTGTGATTGAAAATAAAAGCCGTTAGGGCAGGTGCACCTATCCACATCAACACTATTAATGATTTTATAGATTGTTGCAAGCATTACGGAATTAAGGTTCAAAGGTTATTATGTGAGTTTTAATTGCACAAACTCGTGCTAGACCAGGAAACTGATTTAAATCCCGGCCCTTTTATTGGCGATATACAATTCCAGGCCTTTATCTCATTTGGGGTTAATCAGCTGAAATGGCTCAAAGCTTATAACACCTTTCAGAGACAGGAGAATAGCCTGGACTTATGGGTATGAGCCAAACCTAGAGACCCAGTGATGCTATGGAGAGAGCATAGGAGCCTTATGAGGATCCCGGGTGTCATCGAGATATTAGGACCCATGCACGAAGACTTGATCCGACATAGTCTGGAATATTTCCTGACTATTAAAGACCTTGCCATCGATGCTGCAAAATTTCGATACCGGACCTCTAGGCCAAATATCCGGCTCAGGGAACCATTCAAATACGAGAATTTTGAGTTGGCTGCCAGCCGATTGAACCTTTATGGGGAACGAATGCAAGCAGGGCCATCCTGGTTGGAGTATCGATTTCCCAGTCCAATTATTTGGCACCCTGCACCCGGATATCAGGCCTTGTATGAAATGCCTGCGGATCAAATAAATCAGTCCTTTGATAATCTAGTTGCTCATCACGGTTGTCGGCCTCCTCGCGAAATCCCCTCTCCGGCCTATTCTCTCACCGCCTTGCATGTCAACTATAATGTTTTCATGAGGGCATGAAACAGGGTAAGCAGGGGGGTGTGTGGAGCACTTGGAAGGTATGCTTTTGACAAGCAATTTAGTGGCTTTTCAATAATATTTGTAACCTTTTCTGCCTTATAAATTCAAAAGAGATAAAGGATTTTAATAAAATGTGCAAGAATTGACAAAGGAAGCTCAATTACTAATAATTGTCGTTTTTCTATGCAGGAAGACATGGAAGCAAGGAGTTGCCGTCCAAAAGCGAGAAGCAGAAGAAGAATAACTGATGTCCCTCCAGAGGGGAACCGGATGCGAACAAGATCGAGCAAATCAGAGCTGAATAGCCCAGGAAAGGAAGGAGGGATACCGAGTCGGCGAACGCGAGAAAGAAAACTGAAGGATTAACCGATTGGCGAATCCCTCAGGATCTTCGATCCTGAGGGATCGCTGTTTTACTTATCTTTGTTATCTAGATACCTTCATCGTTACTTTTATATAAAGAAACAGTGTCATTGAGCAAGGGGACTATTGTTTTTATAATTTTAAGTTTCAGAACAAAACTTTGATCATCGAGTCTCACTGAGACCTGGTTTTGTTATACATTTGTTGATGCATTAATATAAAAGACTTGGTGTTTATTTCATCTCTGTGTTTGGAGTAATCTAAGGCGGTGTACCATTGGCAGCTAAGGGCCCGACTCCGAAGGACACTTGCTTTTGTATCATTATACTGCGATTTGTGTGTGGTTTGTTTATCTTTATTACTCAGTAATCTGATACATCTTTCATATGATATGCTATGCTCTGTTATGATCAATATATGAAGGATTTCTCCATGTAATGACTTTGCACTGTATAATTGGATATATTAAGGGTTGAATTGCGTCTTTAATCAGTTATTTCTGTAACAGAGTGTCGGTATGAATGTTACTGTCATTGGATCCATGTGAAATAATACTTGTTGGGACTTGAAAGTAATGTTGCTCTGTTTAGAAACATAATTATATCATTCAACATTCTTAGATTACTATATTAGTATAGAACACGTATATATGGTTGATGCTTGATGTTCCATAATTCATCAAGGAATGCTGTTTCATAAAGTATATCTTATCTGGTTTGCTTGAAGAGAAAATCAGAGTGTGAATCAGTTGGTTTTAACTCGCGAGATTCAGTTCTTTCAATTGCTGTTCCATTTTACTGTTGTTCCATTTATTGTTGTTCCATTTCTATTTTGTTGTTCCATTTTACCTTTTGTTGTTTTATTTACCTACCTTCATTGTTTTGGCATGAGAGAAGGTCTAAGGCTGTAGTGAGCCTCAGTAAGACGCTGCCTAGCTCCCAGACCTATAATTCCATGCTCTAATTTCCTTTTTATCAGTTTCTAGAGGGATGGGTTATTGCTTCCGTACCCTTGACTGATCAACTGTCTTGTGTGATTCTATCTTTTGGATTAGTTTAGTCACAGCTTAGCATCTGTTTTCTTTTGTATCTTCTGAACACTATACTACTAAGCATTACTCAGACAAATAGCCTCGGATTGAGTTACTCTTTACAATAACAAAACGTTCCCGGATTGATTTATTAATGTGGAATAATTAGAGGTGTGAGAGACCCTAGTTATAGCTCTACACCATGTTCCTTCTCCTCAGGATATGGAGTCCTTTCTTCCATTTATTGGATAAGTGGAATATAGCCCCTCAAGATTTTGCAGCACAAAAATGTTGTTACCCTTCACCTCAGCAATTGTAAAGGTCCAAACCATTATTGTCAAATTTTCCATGCTTTCCTTTCTCTTCTCTTTTGGTATCCCATCTTAGAACTAGATCACCTTCCTTAAAGTCTCTTTCCCTAGCTCTTCTATCAAACATGACCTTCATCTTATTCTGATATTTCTGCAATTTGTATTGAACTTCATCTTTGTTTTCATTAAGCTCAATAATTTGATTTATTCTTTTAGAAAAATCATCACGTTCATCTGTTGCATCCTGCAGAAATTTTAAAACACGGAAAGCCAAATTGGTAGGGAAGATTTCATCTTTCCCATAGACTAGATGAAATGGAGATTTTCCAGTTGACCTCTTTGGAGTAATTCCGTTTGCCCATACTGCATAAATCAAATGTGAATCCCAACTCTTCTTATGATCAGCTAGTGTATTTTTTATTACATTTACCAGACTCTGTTTGATGATTCTGCAAGGCCATTACCTTGAGGGTAATATGGAGTTGAATGATGTAACAAAATTTGATATTTCTAGCAAAAGTCAATCATTTTAACACTAGAAAAAGATGTTGCATTATCAATAACAATTTGAATTGGGAAACAAAATCTAGCTAAGATATTCTCCTCAATAAACTTAATTACTACTGCATCAGTGGCATTTATGACTGGAATTGCTTCCACCCATTTAGTAAAGTAATCTATTGCAGTGAGGATCCATCTATGTTGATTACTTGAAGTGGGGTGAATCTCTCCAATAAAATCTAATCCCCATTGAGAAAAAGGTGTTGAAACTATTGATGGAACAAGTGGAAGAACAGCTAATTTCTGTTTTCTAGCAAACATTTGGTAAGGAACACAAACTCCCACCTTTGCCCCTACTTGTAAAAACAATCTGGGCCAATAAAATCCTCCCCTCATAATCTTGTATGTTGTAGCTCTCCAAGCATAATGTCCCCCACAAAATCTTGTATGAAATTAATGAATGATTCCTTCAGTTTCAAATTCTGTTAAACATAATAACAAAATGTTGAGTGGATCTTTCCAGCATAAATTTTCATTAATAATTCAGTACTTGACTGATTTTAACTTGAGGGTTTTACACTGGGTTTTTGAGGGAACTCAAAATTTGTCAAGAAATTTACAATATCTTGATACCAGTTTGACAACAAATATTTTTCATCAATGTGTATAGGAGTGATCTGCTCTGAAAGAGGAGGTTCTTGTGGATTCTCCCCTCTAGGATGAAGAGAAGTTTCTTGTGGATTCTCCCCTTCTGCAAGGATAGAAGGTTCTTGTGGATTCTTCTCTTGAGACTGAAAGAAAGGTTTTTGTGGATTCTTCCCTTGCATTTCTAAAATAGAATTGATTCTAAGAACTTTGCAGTTGGATTCAGCTAGAAGCTTAGCTAATCCTTGACCTTTTACTAGCTTGGTAGTCTTGATAATTAGATCAAACTCTAGAATTTGAGTGATCCATCTACCTATTTTCCCATCGGTGTCTAGTTGGGTTAAGACAATTTTGACAGCACTATTTGGGACATAAGCAGTAATAGGTGAGTGTAAGACATACATTCTGAATGATTTCAGAGCTTGGATAAGTGCATAGGCTTACTTCTCAATGATGTCATACTTCAGCTTAGCATCTCTCATAACTTTACTAAAAAAGGCTATGGGTTGGTCATGGGAATCTTCGTTTTTCTATAATAAAACAACCGCAAGGGTTGTTTGAGAGGCAAAAGAGAAAATACTAAAAGGCTTAGTATAATCGGGGTTGGCTAAGGTGGGAGCTTCAGAGATGGACCTTTTTATTTGTTCAAATGCATGCCTAGAAGAGGAAGTCCATTTTACTTCATGGTCCTTTCAGAGCATGTCTGTTATATCCTTCACTATCTTTGCATAATTTGGAATAAATCGCCTTAAAAAATTAATCTTGCCTAGAAAATCTTGAATCTCCTTTCTGTTTCTAGGCAAGGTCAGTGATTCTATGGTAGATACTCATTTGGGATCAATTACTATGCCCTCCTTTGAAATTATATGGCCCAACAGTTTTCCTTCCTTAATAGCAAACAAGGACTTCTTTGGATTCAGTAATATTCCAATTTTTCTACAACTGTCAAAAACCTTCATCAAGTGCTTTAAATGTTTCTGATCTGATTTAGAAAAAACAGTTATATCATCAAGATAAATAACTACAAATTTATTTACCTGACCCATAAAAGTGATGCCCATTTCTCTCTGAGACGTTTCTCCGGCATTGGTCAAGCCAAACGACATCCTAGCGTACATGAATGTACCCTAGGGTGTAGTAAAAGCTGTTTTCTCTCTATCTGCTGTATCAACATTTACCTGGTTATAACTTGAATAACCATCAAACATAGACAATCTTTGTGCTCCTGAAACCATTTGCAGTAACTAGTCCATTTTGGGCAAAGGATAATTATCCTTTAATGATGCCCTATTCAGATTTCTAAAATCCACATAGAGTCCTATTTCTCCATTTTTCTTTCTAACTAGAACTAGATTTGCGACCCAATTATAATATCTAAGAGGGAGAATGATTTGGGCATCTAGCATTTTCTTAATCTCCCTTTCTACAGTTGGTAGAAGAGCTGGGTTTATCCTTCTAAGCTTCTGTTGATACAGTTTTTCTTCTAGCTTCAGAGGAATTTTGTGTTGTATTAATGATGTATCATATGTCTTTAAATCAGCGTAAGTCCAGGAAAACACGTCTTTATAATTTTGCAGTAACTTAAAATATTGCGTTTTGATTTCTGGGTCTAGAGATGCACATAATTTGATGTTTTTGACATCTTAAATAGTTCCAACGTTAATCTCTTCTACATCATCTTCTGAAGAAATGGACTTGTTGGGTGAAAATATTGTCGTTTAATTTTGTTGTAGTATTTGCTCGACTATTTAATTTGTCAAACCGAGGTTCATAGGCTTACGAGGCACATGCACTATATATGCAGGACCGAAATGGAACTAATCCAATCTAAATTGTTGAAATCAAATTAATCTAGGAAGGCATTGAATCATTAACTATAAAAGCAAGAAATTGCATAAGGGAAAAGCAATACAACATGTGAAGAATTTGAATGACAAACAACATATGTGAGCTCACAACAATAAAGATATCTTAAATTATATTACAAGAACCAAATGACAAATCATGAAAGTGTAACAATAAAAGAATATGAATCAAAGCTAAGAATCCCCTTCTCCTAATTACAACACTATCTCTTAAATCTAATCTCTATTTTTTTTAAATGAAGAGAGAGCACTCTCTTATATACATGAAGAAGATAACCATCTCATAATTACATATCCAATATTCTCTCAAGCACTCTCAACTACTTTCGCATTATTACAAAATATGATCCCTCTGAATCCTCCAAACCTCTCACATATCTTGGATAAGATATGCCAACCAATTCCTCCATGATCTTCTCCTTAGGAATAGACTTGAATAATTATCTCCTTAATATGGTGGAGGAGATATTTGAGAAGTCTCTTGGAATTAATTCTTCACATATTTCCTACACATCAAAAAACTCACATATTCTTGAGATATATATAAAAATATGTATATTTTCTAATATTTAATCATAAATTCACTTGTAATACAAAAATGAATAAAATGGAAAATAAGAAGGTGAACCCAAAATGTATTTATGAAAATGATATGATAAAAGGTTATTGGGATGATAAAATGTAAGGAATAGTGAAGAAAAATGCGGATGAAAATATGACATTTTTGAGTCCCAACACCAAACTTACATTTGACACTTCAGCTTCCGAGGAAATGTTGCATGCCAAGGTGACCAACACAATAGTGCTACGAGATGGAGCACTCATTACAGAAAATGAGGCTGACAGGACTATGGTCAACAGCTTGAAAGGGGTTGGATTAAACATGGTTGCACTCCCTTGGGAGACACTCTATCTCTTGCAGGATGGAGGCACCATAGAACTTTTGGCCAGGCAGAGTCACGTTATACAGGTAATGAGCGAGTAGCGCATCAACATTGAGTAGTTGAGACTACTGCAAATAATGCAGTGGACAAGAAAAAATAGATATTGCAAGTTATGGAGAAAGCCTTCCATATGGTCCCGGAGTTGGCCATTCAAGCAGAGGAACTGGTGGAGGCACGTAAGTGAAAGTTAGCCATAGGGATGCGTGATGCAAGAGCATAAAAGGCTAGGCCTCAGCTAGAGCTAAACTAGTAGATAACAGAATTGCAGTCGAAGTTGCAACCTTCAACCCTGGCAGAAGTCAGAGAAGAGCGTACTACTGCGGTCACAATAGCAATGGCGATGGTTGATAGTGTAGTGACATACTGCATGAAGTTGTTCAAACAATCGTTACAGGTCATAACCACCCTGCAGGAGGACCCAAACGTAGAGCACCTAGAGACAGACATGTGCAAGATGAAACAAAGATACGATGAGGTAAAAGGGAGCACATAGATGGGTACCCTTACACAGAGGCTTGCAAGGATGCAGTAGGCAAAGGCGCTCAAGGAGCAAGTGGATGTCACTTAGCATAAAGAGGCATTTTTGAAAGCGTACCTACATCCACGGATCGATGAGGCTTATACTATTATAGCCTCCATTGAAGCAAAGCTCACAGAACTGTAAGCAACTTAGGAGAGGATTCATGGCAGTAGTTCAACAATAACGATCACCAAACAACATGTAGAGGAAGTCCAGTAGGTAACTGCTCAGTGCACTGCTGAACTTGCAGCGATCCAATTAGAGTTTGGAGGCCTTCACACTATGATTTCCGCACCTACAAAGTGACTCGAGGGTGATTCGCAGTGTTTGTGTTGGGGGCCTGTTGGGCACAGGATCCCCCAAGTGTAGTTTTGGGGCTTAGAGCCCAGATGTTGGTCCAGATTTGTAATTTCAATGTAAAGACTCCGCATTTTGTGGGTGCAGAGTGTGTATTTGTTAAAAAGTCATAGGGTTGTTCACCCTTATTTTGATAATGTAATGTTGGCTATAGAATATCTACCCATGGTCCGCAGACCATGTGATTGTATAAATAGAGCGAAACTCTAAGTAGTTAAAACAATCAATCGAAGACGGAATAATGAAGATATATGAGAGATAGTTGTCAAGTGTAAATTCTAGTTTTGGGTCATATCATAGGAAGAGGCTCTACAACTGAGTGTGCAAAGGCCTAGTAGTCTGCAACTGAGTGCACAGGGCGAGTAGAGTCTATAATCATTTGGAAGTATTAATAAAGAGAATTTTCTATCAATTCTACATCTTTATTTCCAGTTTAGGCATCTGTTATATTTGGTATGAATTTCACTTCTAATGTTTATATGATGCACGAATGTGTATAACTATATTGGATAAGTGAACGCAAGTTATAATATCTATTTACGCGAATATAGTTAATATTTTTTAATAAGATAAGTAAGATACTTTGCGTAATTTGGTAAAAATCACATTTCGCTACCCTAGCAGTGTGAAAGCATCTCAACCCCTTGTTAGGGTTGCGCAAAAGTTAATGGTAATAGCTCCCGAAGGTATTGAATGTTAGAACAGAGCACGAAGAGACCTAGGTGAAGGTAAGGTCTAGTTGGAATAAATCAACATCATAACCATCTCAAGGGTGCGGAAACATGGTTCCGGGATCCCCCCATACTGCTTCGGGTGAGACATCTGTTCACGCTCTGTGGGCTGATGCCAAAAGTATCAATAGTGTATGGATTTGCTTGGCTAAATAAATTTTAACATGGGTCAGGCCCCCATAAGCCAACACATATTAGCTATATTCATGAAAATCTTATATTTTAATTCTGATTTCAAAGGTTTAGATACTTGTTAATCAAAGAATAGATTAATATTAAGGAGCACAAATAAATGCACGCTCAGGTATTCATAAACTGAGACTTATTCGATATTCTGAAATCGAATTCGTCGTTTCAGCAATTACCAGAGACATTGGGAGATTTGTGGAATAGCACTATGTCAGCACCCGAAGAAGCCATGGACAAAGGAGTAGTGACAGCTATGGAACGCACGCAGGAAATTGCAAAAGTAGAAGCCCCAGAGAGTGCTAGAATAATCACCGAGGTCCCTAAACCACCGTGCATGCCGAGACCTAAGAAGGACAGGAAGGCCATGATAATAGTGTGTGTCTTGCCTAGAAATCCACTGAGGACTGAGCTCACACTGGAAGAAAAGGGGAAGTCCATTAATTTGGAGGCTGATGAAGAGGAAGCTTTTGAAGAAATACTGGTAGAGGAGGAGGATGTAGAGATGGAAGTCAATACCTAGGGTGTGGACCCTATCACCAGGCTGTCGGAATATGTTCCTCCATGAAAGGGTAAAGCTAAGGTTCCAAAGGATATAGATGAGAGAAAGAGCTCTCTACAAACTCTCATGCTCCTAGATGATATTGTGTCTGAAGAAGCACACTTGGGATAGGTTCCCATGATGAAATTTGAAGATTGGGACCTCACAGACCACAAGAAGTTCCGCATTTAGTGACTGCAAAGCTAATGCACCAAAATATTTATGTGTTGGTTGGAATCATCGTGTTAGATCCGCACAAATGGCTCAGAGATGTTGAGAAAGTAGGGTTGTTAAACCTGCATTGGGTGCCGCATTACCACCACACCCTAGTGACCATTTTCATCATCAGGTAGCGTCTCTACTTGGTGCATGATGGGTTCTTATGGCTAGAGGAGCCCATCCCGATCACAGACCATCTGCTTTATCAGATTACAAGTTTCCCTTGCTTACCGGTGAATCCAGCAAACATGTCGGAGGGAAAAGGAGCCAAGTTGGCCCTCACAGAGGCAATGAAAAAGAGGTTCAAGTTGGAGAAGAAGAAGCAAGGCTATGCCATCTCTATCATCAAAAACCCTATAGTTAAGGTCACGAAATAGATATTAGCTGGAAAAGCGATGCACAAGTGCCGTGCAGATGAGGTGACCATGTCAGTGGTTTCACTAGTAGAACAATGCACAAAAGGGGTCCAATTCAACTAGGAAAACTATTTATGCAATGAGTTCCTTGCAAACTGGCGTGAGGCACAGGAGCACAAAAAAACATTTCATTACGTAGGTCTCCTCTTTTCGATAGTACTCGTGGCATGGGAGTTGCCTCAAGATAGCCAGTTCCCATCGATTGTGCAAGACCTTCCAGAGGCAGCAAAGTATGCTTCATAGTGGGCGACCAAGGACGTGCATAGGATAAGGGAGAGAAAGATATTTTGGGTGCTTATGGAGATGAACATCATGGTGGGGATTAATTGCAAGCCTCGATTATTGCCCAAAGTCTACAATAGTCTGTAGAGCATTGCAGAATTCAAAGAAGACTTCCACCATGTCTTCATCAGGGTGTAGAAGGACTCTATGAAGAAGTGGCATGAGTTACCATCCTTAGCCAACGACGATGTAAATTTCACGGTCCTTGAGTCTTGGTCGCCAGAGTGTTGCGCTCCAGCTAACTCTGCAGTGGAAGTAGAAAAGTGCATTGTGCAATGGAAGAAGGAAGAGACAAAACTGTGGATGGCACAACTGGCAGAAAAGCACAGGAAAGGAGAAGTAGCAACTAAGGCCCAAGCAGTGCACAACGCTATGATATTGGCAGAGCAACAAAAAAATAAAAGAAGATCACGAAGGAAAAAAGTCACCTTCACCTGAACCAAAGACCGATACAGAACAAGGTGTCACAAACCTGTAGATGATGTCCACCCAGCTAAAGCATTCGCAACCACGAGAGCAAGTAGGGCCATGAATTAAAATAAAGGCCTCGAAGACATCTTTCGACCCTATCACCCTTACTGAAGGGTACTTGCATGATATCGGCCAAACGGTGAGGGATGTCACCACGGAGGCCCTCCAACAGTTTGAGGAACAACACCAATTGGTATTGGGGGCTCTCCGAATACAAATAAAGAAGTTGCAGTTACGCACTCCATAGGTTGCAACATTATCCACCAACCTCACAGTCAGCACTTCAGCTATCGAGGAAATGTTGCATTCCAGGGTAACCAACACAATAGTGCTACTATATGGAGCAGTCATTATAGAAAATGAGGCCGACAGGCCTATGGTCAACAACTTGAAAGGGGTCAGATTAAACACGGCTGCACTCCCTCAGGAGACACTCTATCTCTTATAGGATGCAGCCACCGCAGAAATTTGGTCCAGGAAAGTCATGTTATACAGGTGATGGACAAGAAGCACATCGACATTAAGCAATTGAGCCTACAGCATAATGGGGCGGTGGTGCAGAACAAATAGATATTGCAAGTTGTGGAGGAAGCCTTCCATATGATCCTAGAGTTGGCCATTCAAGTAGAGGAACTAGTGGAGGTGCTCATCTGAAATTTAGCCAAAAGGACGCGTGATGCAAGAGCAGAAATGGCCAGGATTCCACTGGAGCTGAACCTACAGATAGAAGAACTGTAGTTGAAGCCTTAACCTTCAACCCCGTAGGAGGTCAGAGAACAACGTACTACTACGGTCATAATAGCAATGGTAGCAGTTGAGAGTACATTGACAGACTGCATGAAGCTGTTCGAACAATATTTCAAGGTCCTAATCACCGTGCAGGAGGACCCGAAGATGGAGCACCTAGACACATAGGCGTGCGTGTGAGAGATAAAACAAAATCAGAGATGGACCCATCCATGCTAACAACTTTCCTGGAAACCTATATGAAGTTACTGTGCTACAATAAGGCTATGAAAGGGTTACATGAGCTCATCAACAGATGCATTGGGATCGCGCCATGAGAACTCCTCGTAGTCCATAAGATCAGATAGCATAAGACAAGGACAGACCATGAAATGAGACTCACTGCGCATATCAGAGAATATTAGATGGATCAAGTCATTCTGGATTTGGGATTAGATGCGAATGTTCTATCAAAATAGACATGGGAAAGAATGGGGAGACCCACACTGCAATCTCTGCAATTCAGCTAAGGATGGCGAATCAGTAGAAAATAATACCCATGGGGCAATTGCAGTGAATAATTGTGGATATTGAGGGAGCAAGTGCACTAGAAGATTTCAAAGTGAAAGAGATTGTTGATGACAACAATGCCTACTCCACTCTCCTAGGAATTGACTGGGCCACTGATATGAACATGGTAATAAGTTTGAAGAAGTGAAAATGATATTTGAGGAAATGTCACTACATGTAATTATACCCCTGGACCTTGCTGAAGGATAATGGCATATGGAGCCAGTCCGCGACTATGAAAGTGATGATGATTTGTACTACATCTACAAGAGACTAGCGCAAGACAAAGACTGGGTGAATCCCACCACGAATGGACAGATTACATGGGAGCGCGAGAGCTCCCACACTTTGGATTCTAATGAGGAAATAGAATGCTGGCGGAATTGGTTGCACAAAGTAACTACGTTGAATTCCAATATGATGACCAGGTCATTGCGTTGCATGTTGATAAAAGTAAGATATATGCCCACTTATGACGGTCTAAATGAGGTAGATACCTTCTTGGATGCATTTGAAAGTGAGGTGCCAGAAAAGAAACGCTTCCAGGCCTTGGATTGGGTACTGCGTGCTACGCCCATAAGATGGTAGGGTATGCACAAAGGAAGCTTTGAGGATTGGCCCGAATGTAGGAGAATGATGCGAGTACGATTTGGGAAGCCTAAGATGCAACTGACAAACAAGTATGATGGGCAGGATGACTTGCACACACATGTGGGCAAATGGACGCAGGCCTATGGATAAAATCCACAACCTAAGTGAGTGCACCTATTCTATCATATCCTATATGTAATACCAATGAGCTCGTATATAGAAACAGAGCTACGCCATGGGATAGGCGAATGGGATATCCTACGTGAAGGATTCAGGCTAACCTTTTGTTTTGAGGATGGGTGGGACAATATTGATGAAGCGCTACAAGAGGTAATAGCAGCCATCTTTAGGATATCAAAGGATCCTTTAGAACTGATTAAGCCTAAATGGGTTGCCTAGCTGAGTTGCACGCTGAAATGTTATAATGTAACTGCTGAAGAGGAGGATGAGGATTCGTGAAATATTAACATTCTAGAAACAGAAGGCCACCGCGAGGTTCAAGGACCACAGATTGAGAACCCTAATATAACTGCGTTGGTGAAAACTAAGTATGTGAACATTGGTACGGAGGGAGAACCCAAATTCACAAGGATCGAAGACTAATGGGATGATGCGATGGTTGATAAGGTCGTTGAACTACTCCGTGAGTGTCAGGACTTATTCCCAATCAAGTTTACAAATTTTAAAGGAATAATCGAAGATTTAGGAGTAATGAATATCACATTAAAGCCTAATGCAAAGCCAGCTAATAAGAGGCCTTACCACTTAAATCTAAAATACAAGGAGAAGATTCGCTTAGAATTAGAAAAAATTCTCACAGCAAGCATCATTAAGCCTATGGAAGAATCTGATTGGGTAAGCACAATGGTGGTACAAGAGAAGAAGCAGAAGGATCAGATAAGGATATGTGTGCATCTAAGAAAGTTGAATGATGCTTGTGTGCATGATCCATTCCCAACTCCATTCACGGATGAAGTGTTGGACAATGTAGGAGGTCAGGAAGCATATTCTTTCACTAATGAGTTCTCAGGGTACCACCAGATAAAAATTGCACTGGAGGATAGGAACAAGACAACCTTGATGACTGAGTGGGGTTTCTTTCAATATACTATCATTCCGTTTGGATTGAAGAATGCCCCTGCTATCTTTTTGTGCGTGATTTTTGCGGCATTCAAGGAATATATTCATAAGTTCTTGGTGGTCTATTTTGATTACTGGACTATATTTGGGCTAGTTAAGTGCCATGTAGTGAGCTTGTGCTTGATTCTGGATACGTGTTGATACCAAATTGTGCTAAACCTTAAGAAGTGTTTGTTCCTCATTCCTTTTGGGAACATATTGGGGCATGTGGTTTGCATAGAAGGGCTTATGGACATTTTGAAGATATAATTCACTTTCTAGCAATTGGAACTGCGCTAGAAGAATACTCTATACAACAAATGAAGGAATTAATGGTGCACATAGTAAATTTCTCTCTCATTACTGGGCATCTATACAAGATGGGGAATGATGAAATACTGTGAAGCTATGTACCTGAATTTGAACGAAGCAACATCCTCATGGATGCTCATGGGGGCATTGTAAGAGGACATTATGCAGGAAGAGCAATTGTGCAGAAAATTTTTCATGCAGGGTTGTGGTGGCCAACCCTTCATCAGGACTCAAAAGCATATTACAAGGCATGTGATGTATGGCAAAGAATAGGCAGGCCATCGTGGAGGGATGAAATTCCTTTTAATCCACAAATGACATTACAACCGTTCAAAAAATGGGCAATAGATTTTCTAGGACCCATCAAACCTCAAGGGAAGACATACACAAGCTATATTATAATCGTGACAGACTACTTGACTCGTTGGGCAGAGACGTAGCTGGTAAAGGATTGCACAAGCATGACTGTCATGAATTTTATATTTGAACATGTACTAACACAATTTGGATGTCTGAAGATCTTGATGAGTGATCACGCTACACACTTTCTGAATGAGACAATTAGCACGTTAACGCAGGAATTTAAGGTGTATCATCAGAAGAGCACACTCTATCACCCACAGGCTAATAGGATAGTAGAAGTATTCAACAATGTACTGGAAACCATGCTGAGCAAGGTATGCAATGCACAATGAAGTGATTGGGACCTATGTATACCTATATTTTTATGGGCCTATCAGACGACATGAAATAAACTGATGGGATAGACACCTTTTAGGCTTCTCTATGGAGTAGAAGTCGTAATTCCTATGGAATACATTATGGCTAGTCTATGCATAACATCGCTCACAGGTATGACAGATCGCAAATTCTTGGAGGAGAGGTTCGCATGGCTAGAAGACCTAAAAGAAGAACAATTTTTGCATGGATTCCACCAACAGGTGCAAAAGCAGTGCAAAAAGGCATGGCATGAACGAAACATCAAGCTGCGCACATTCGAGTTAAATGATCTATTTTTTTTTGTATGATAGTGAGTTTGATAAATTCCTAGGGAAATTCAGAATGCACTGGTTAGGGCTGTATATTATTAAGGAGATTACAAATCGTGGCATGGTACAGTCGGTAAAGTTGAATGGCAATCCCTTCCTAGGAAAAGTGAGTGGTAGTCATTTGAAACCATACCTAGGTGCCCCGGCCACCTCACTAGCCAACCGAGGCTTAGTCTTACCACTCCAAGTAGCTGAAATGAGGCACGAAACTATAAACTACTCTGCCTGGGAACTTTGTGATGTCAGGACTGCGTGCTATAGTGAAGTGTCACAGGGTCCATGACAGTGCAAAGACAGTTGCACTAGCACTCAGGTCTATGGGAAAGTGACCATTAAAGTCACTATTCATGATTTGATACTTAGTTTGTGGCCAAATGGAGCAAGTGACAGGAATTTAAGGTGAACATTATGGGATAGACTCTTGAAAATCTCCCGTTAATCTAGAATTATTGGACTGAATGTGGGGCGAATGGTCGAATTAAAATTCGAAAGGGGCTATAGATTACAAGTGGCTATCCAATAAAGAACACTTGGTGATTTTAGAACTGAGTTGTTGCACGCTCAAGTATTCAAGAATCAAGACTTATTCGATATTCTGAAAGCAAATTCATTTTTTTAGCAATTAACAAAGACACTGAGAGAACTGTGGAATAGCACTATGTCAGCACCCAAAGAAGACATGGACACAAGAGTAGTGACATCCGAGGAAGACGCATAGGAAATTGCAGAAGTAGAAGCCCCTGAGAGCGCCAAAATAATTACTGAGATCCCTAAATCACCACGCATATCAACACCTAAGAAGGACAAGAAGGCCATGATACCAGTGCACGTTGCCCAGAAATCCATTGAGGACCAAGCTCACAATAGAGGAAAAGGGGAAGGCCATTAATTTGGAGGCCGGTGAGGAAGAAGAGTTTGAAGAAATCCTGGTAGAGGAGGAGGATGTAGAGATGGAAGTTAAAACCCAGGGCACAGACCCTATCACTAGGCTACCGTAATATGTTCCTCTGCGAAAGGGTAAAGCTAAGGTCCCAAAGGATATAGATGGGAGAAAGAGCTCTTTTCAAACTCCCATACTCCCAGACAATTTTGTGTTTGAAGGAGCACACTTGGGACAGGTTCCCATGTTGAAATTTGAAGATTGGGACCTCGCAAACCACGAGAATTTCCCACATTTAGCAAATTTGAAGCTTATGCAGCAAAATATTTACACCATGGTTGGAATGATAGAGTTGAAGTGGCACAAATGGCTCAAAGGTGTTGAGAAAGTAGGGTTGCTAAGCCTTCTGTGGGTGCCACATTACCACTGTGCCCTAGTGACCATTTTTGTCATCAAGCAGCTTCTTTGCTTGGTGCATGATGGGTTGTTGTGGCTAGAGGATCCCATCCCCATCACAGACCATCTAATTCACTATATTACATTGCTCCTTTGCTGAGGGGCGGATCCAGCAAACATGTCGGAGGGAAAAGGAGGCAAGATGCCTGAAGATACCCAGCTCCCATCGATTGCACAAGACCTTCCAGAGGTAGCAAAGTATGCTTCAATATGGGTGACCAACGACGCACAGAGGATAGAGGAGAAGAAGATATTTTGGGTGCTTATGGAGATGAACATCATGATGGGGATCAATGTCAAGCCTCGATTATCACCCACAATATACAATAGTCTACAAATCTTTACAGAAATCAAGGTAGACTTCCACCATGTCTTCATCAAGGCGCGGAAGGACCCCATGAATACGTGATATGAGTTACCATACTTAGCGACCGATGATGTAATTTTCATGGTCATTGAGTCTTGGCCACTAGAGTGTCGCGCTCAAGCTAACTCCAGGGTGGAAGAAGAAAAGTCCATCACACAACGGAAGAAGGAAGAGACAAAACTGCGGATGGCACAGCTGGCGAAAAAGCATAGGAAAGAAGAAGCAGTGGCTAAGGCCCAGGTGGTGTGCGATATTGGTGGAGCAACAAAAAACAAAATAAGAAGATCGCAAAGGACATAAGTCACCTTCGTCCAAACCAGATATTGATATAGATCAAGGTGTAGCAGAGCCACAGACAACCTCCACCACGCTAAAACATTCATGACCACGACAGCAGGTAGGGCCACGAAAGAAAGTGAAGGCCTCAAATACGCCTTTCGACCTTATCACCCTTACTGAAGGGGACTTCCATGATATCGGCAAAACGGTGAGTTATGTCACTGTGGAGGCCCTCCAACAGCTTGAGGAACAACACCAGTTGGTAGTGGGGGCTCTCCGGACATAAATACAGGAGTTGTAGTTGTGCACTCCATAGGTTGGCACAACATCTACCAACCTCGTAGTCGACACTTCAGCTACCAAGGAAATGTTGCAGCCAGGGTGACCAACATAATAGTGCTACTAGATGGAGCACTCATTACAAAAGATGAGGCCGAGAGGACTATGGTAAATAACTTGAAAGGGGTTGGATTAAACATGGCTACACTCCCTCCAGAGACACTCTATCTCTTGTAGGATGGAGGCACCGTAGAACTTCAGGCCAGGGAGAGTCGCGTTATACAAGTAATGAGCAAGTAGCACAACAACATTGAGCAGTTGAGCCTACAACGTAATGATGCAGTGGAGCAGAACAAATAGATATTGCAGGTTGTGGAGGAAGCCTTCCATATGATCCTCAAGTTGGCCATTCAAGCAGAGGAACTAGTGGAGGCATGCGTTTGAAAGTTAGCCACAGGGATGCGCGATTCAAGAGTAGAAATGGCTAGGGATCAGATGGAGCTGAATTGGTAGATAACAAAATTGCAGTTTAAGTTGCAACCTTCAACCCTGGCAGAGGTCAAAGAAGAACGTACTACTACGATCACAATAGCAATGGTGATGGTTGACAGTGTAGTGCTAGACTGCATGAAGTTGTTCAAACAATCGTTCAAGGTCCTAACCACCCTGCAAGAAGACCCAAACATAGAACACCTAAAGGCAGAAACGTGTGAGATGAAACAAATATACGATGAGGTAAAATGGAGCACATAGACAAGTACCCTTACGCAGAGGCTTGCAAGGATGCAGTAGGTAAAGGCGCTCAAGGAGCAAGTGGATGTCACTCAACATGAAGAGGTGTTTTTGAAAGCATACCTACATCCATGGATCAATGAGGCTTATACTATTACAACCTCCATTGAAGAATAGATCGCCAAACTATAAGAAACTCAGGAGAGGATTTAGGGTAGTAGTTCAACAACAACGATCAACAAACAACATGTAGAGGAAGTCTAGCAGGCAACAGCTAAATGCGTTGTTGAACTCGCAGCGATCCAATTAGAGTTTGGAGGTCTTCACGCTATGTTCTCTGCACCTGCAGAGTGACTTGAGGGTGAGTCACAGTGTTTGTGTTGGCAGCCTGTTGGGCATGGGATCCCCCAAGGGTAGTTTTTGGGGCTTAGGGCCCAGATGTTGGCCCAGTTTTGTAATTTCAATGTAAAGACTCTGCATTTTGTGGGTGCAGAGTGTGTATTTGTTAAAAATTCATAGGGTTGTCCACCCTTATTTTCATAATGTAGTGTTGGATATACAATATCTAACCATGGTCCATAGACCATGTGATTGTATAAATATAGTGAAACTATAAGTAATTAAAACAAACAATTGAAGACAGAATAATGAAGATATATGAGAGATAGTTGTGAAGTGTAAATTCTAGTTTTGGGTCATACCATAGGAAGAGGCTTTGCAGCTGAATGCACAGAGGCCTAGTAGTTTTAGGCATCTACTATATTGGGTATGGGTATGTATTTCACTTCTAATGTTTATATGATGCACGAATGTGTATAACTATATTGGTTAAGTGAATGCAAGTTATAATATCTGTTTACACGAAGATAGTTAAGATTTGTTAATAAGATAAGTAATATACTTTACGTAATTTGGTAAAAATCACATTTTTCTACCCTAGTAGTGCGAAAGCATCTCTGCCCTTGGTTAGGGTTGCGTGAAAGTCAATGGTAATATATCCCAAAGGTACTGAATTTTAGAACAGAGCACAAAGCGACCTACATGAAGGCAAGGTCTAGTTGGAATAAACTGACATCACAACCATCTCAAGGGTGTGGAAAATTGGTTCTAGCATCCCCCCATACTACTTCGGGTGAGACTTTTGTCCATGCTTTGTGGGATGATGCCGAAAGTACTAGTAGTGTATGCATTTGCTTGGCTAAATAATTTTTAACATGGGTCAGGCCCCCATAAGCCAACACATATTAGCTATATTAATGGAAAGCTTCTATCTTAATTCTAGTTTCAAAGGTATAGATACTTGTTAGTTGATCATTCAAAGAATAGATTAATATTAAAGAGCACAAATAAATACACGCTTAGGTATTCATGAACCGAGACTTATTCAATATTCGGAAAGCGAATTCGTTTTTTGAGCAATTACCAGAGACACTCGGAGAGCTGTGGAATAGCACTATGTCAGCACCCAAAGAATCCATGGACACAGGAGTAGTGACAGCTATGGAAGTCACGCAGGAAATTGCGGAAGCCAAAGCCCCAAAGAGCACCAGAATAATTGTTGAGGTCCCTAAATCACTGCGCATGCCAAGACTTAAGAAGGACAAGAAGGCCATGATACCAGTGTGCGTCTTGCTCAGAAATCCACTAAGGACCGAGCTCACACTAGAGGAAAAGGGGAAGGCCATTAATTTGGAGGCCGATGAGGAGGAAGAGTTTGAAGAAATACTGGTAGAGGAGGAGGATGTAGAGATGGAAGTGAAAACCCAGGGTGTGGACCCTGTCACCAAGCTGTCGGAATATGTTCCTCTATGAAAGGGTAAAGCTAAGGTTTCAAAGGATATAGATGAGAGAAAGAGCTCTCTACAAACTCCCATGCTCCCGGACGATATTGTTTTTGAAGGAGCACACTTGGGATAGGTTCCCATGATGAAAATTGAAGATTGGAACCTTGTGGACGACGAGAAGTTCCGCATTTAGTGATTGCAAAGCTGATGCACCAAAATATTTACATGGTTGTTGGAATGATAGAGTTGGAGCTGCATAAATGGCTCATAGGTGTTGAGAAAGAAGGGTTGCTAAACCAACTTTAGGTGCTGCATTACCACCATGCCCCAGTGACCACTTTTATCATCAGGTAGCTTCTCTGCTTGGTGCATGATGGGTTCTTATGGCTAGAGGAGCCCATCCCAATCACAGACCATTTGATTGATTGGATTACACCTTTCCCTTGCTTAGCAGTGAATCCAACAAACATGTCGGAGGGAAAAGGAGGCAAGTTGGACCTCGCAGAGGCAATGAAAAAGAGGTTCGATTTGGAGAAGAAGAAGCCAGGGTATGGCATCTCTATCATCAACAACCTATAGTCAAGGTCATGAAACAAATATTAACAGGGAAAGTGATGCGCAAGTGCCGTAATGATGAGGTGACCATGACAGTGGTTTCACTGAAGGTGCAATGCACAAAAGGGGTCCAATTCAATAGGGAAAACTATCTATGTAGTGAGTTCCTTGTGAACTGCTACGAGGCACAGGAGCACAAAAAAACATTTCACTATGCAAGGCTCCTATCACTGATAGCACTGGTGGGATGGGAGTTTCCCGAAGATATCCAGTTCCCGTCAATTGCGCAGGACCTTCCAGAGGTAGCAAAGTACACTTCGCAGTGGGTGACGAGGGATGCACATAGGATAAGGGAGAGCAAGATATTTTGGGTGCTTATGGATATGAACATCATGATGGGGATTAATCGCAAGCCTCGATTATCGCCCACCGTCTACAATAGTCTGCAGAGCTTTGCAGAATTCAAGGAAGACTTCCACCATGTCTTCATCAGGGCATAGAAGGACCCTATGAAGAAGTGGCATGACTTACCATACTTAGCCACTGACGATGTAAATTTCGTAGTCCTTGAGTCTTGGTCACCAAAGTGTTGCACTCCAACTAACTCTATGGTGCAAGTAGAAAATTTCATTGTGCAACGGAAGAAGGAAGAGACAAAACTACAGATGGCGCAGCTAGCAGAAAAGCGCAAGAAAGAAGAAGCAACGACTAAGGCCCAGGTGGTGCGCGGCGCTGCGATATTGGCAGAGAAATAAAAAACAATAGAAGAAGGACGTGAAGGACAGAAGTCACCTTTGCCTGAACCAGAGAAAAATATAGAAGAAGGTGGCATAGGCCCCTAGACAATGTCCACCCAGCGAAAACGTTCATGACCACGAGAGCAAGTAGGGTCGTCAATGAAAACGAAGGCTTCAAAGACATCCTTCAACCCTATCACCCTTACTAAAGGGGACTTCCATGATATCGACAAAATAGTGAGGGATGCCACTACAGAGGCCCTCCAATAGTTTGAGGAACAACACCAATTGGTATTGGGGGCTCTCCGGACTCAAATACAGGAGTTGTAGTTGTGCACTCCACAGGCTGGCACAGTATCCACCAACCTCGCAGTCGGCACTTCAGCTACCGAGGAAATGTTGTGTGTCAGGGTAACCAACACAATAGTGCTACCAAATGGACCACTCATTACAGAAAATGAGGCCGACAGGCGTATGGTCAGTAGCTTTAAAGGGGTCGAATTAAACATGGCTCCGCTCCCTCGGGAGACACTCTATCTCTTACAGGATGCAGCCACCACAGAACTTTGGGCCAGGAGTGTCATGTTATACAGGTAATGGGCAAGAAGCACATCAACATTAATCAGTTGAGCCTACAACATAATGAGGCGGTCGAGAAGAACAAACAGATATTGCAGGTTGTGGAGGAAGCCTTCCATATGATCCCAAAGTTGGCCATTCAAGTAGAGGAATTGGTGGAGGCGCTCGTCTAAAATTTAGCCAAAAGGATGCATGATGCAAGAGTAGAAATGGCTAGGATTTCATTGGAGATGCACCCACAGATAGCAGAATTGCAGTTGAAGCCTCAACCTTCAACCTCGTAGGAGGTCAGAGAACAACGTACTACTGCGGTCATAATAGCAATGGCGGCGGTTGAGAGTTCATTGACAGACTGCATGAAGTTGTTCGAACAAAATTTCGAGGTCCTAACCACTATGCAGGAGGACCCAAAGATGGAGTGCCTAGAGATAGAGGCGTGCAAGCTGAAATAGAGATACGATGAGGTAAATGGGAGTGCATAGATGGGTTACCTTACACATAGGCTTGCAAGGATGTAGCAAGTAAAGGCGCTCAAGGATCAGGTGGATGTCACTCGGCATAAAGAGGCATTTTTGAAAGCATACCTACATCCATCGATCGATTAGTCCTATACTATTACAGCCTCCATTGAAGCAAAGCTCCCATAACTGCAAGAAACTTAGGAGATGATTCAAGGCAGCAATTCAACAACAACAATCACCAAACAACATGTAGGGGAAGTCCAGTAGGCAGCTGCTCAGTGTGTTGCTGAACTTGCAGCGATCCAATCAGAGCTGGGAAGTCTTCACACTAAGATCTTCACACCTATAGAGTGACTCAAGGGTGAGTCACAATGTTTGTGCTAAGGGATTGTTGGGCGCAGGCTCCCCCAAGGGCCGTTTTTGGGGCTTAGAGCCTAGATATTGGTCCAATTTTGTAATTTCAATGTAAAGACTCTGCATTTTGTTGGTGTAGAGTGCGTGGTTGTTAAAAAGTCATAGGGTTGTTCACCTTTATTTTGATAATGTAATGTCGGCTATAGAAGATCTACCCATGGTCCAAAGACCATGGGATTGTATAAATAGAGTGAAGCTCTAAGTAGTTAAAAAAATCAACCGAAGACGGAATAATGAAGATATATGCGAGATAGTTCTGAAGTGTAAATTCTAGTTCTGGGTCATAGCATAGGAAGAGGCTCTGCAGCTGAGTGCGCAGAGGCCTAGTAGTCTGCAGCTGAGTGCGCAAGGTGAGTTGAGTTTGTAATCATCTAGAAGTATTAATAAAGAGAATTTTATATCAATTCTATGTCTTTTTTTCCTGTTTTAGGCATCTGTTATATTGGGTATGAATTTCACTTCTAATGCTTATATGATGTGCGAATGTGTATAACCGTATGCAAGTTATAATATCTATTTACACGAAGATAGTTAAGGTTTGTTAACAAAATAAGTAAGATACTTGGAGTAATTTGGGAAACATCACAATTTGCTACCCTAGTAGCGCGAAAGCATCTTAGCCCCTGGTTAGGGTTGCGTGGAAGTCAACGTTAATAGATCGTGAAGGTACTAAAGCTTAGAATAGAGTGTGAAGCAACCTGCGTGAAGGCAAGATCTAGTTGGAATAAACCGACATCCTAACCATCTCAAGGGTACGAAAACTTGGTTCTAGCATCCCCCCATACTGCTTCAAGTGAGACTTTAGTCCACACTCTATGGGATGACGCCGAAAGGCCCAGTAGTGTAGGGATTTGTTTGGCTAAATAAATTTGAACATGGGTCAGGCCCCTGTAAGCCAACAAATGTTGGCTATATTAATGAAACACTTCTATTTTAATACTAATTTCAAAGGTTTAGATACTTGTTAGTTGACCATTCAAAGAATAGATTAATATTAAAGAGTACAAATAAACACAAAACCCTCTTGGTGCTATAACTTGTGATGGAAGAATATCTATAAATAAAAATAAAACTATTTGTGACACAAGGATATTGATATTACCACATAAAAAATCAAGATAAATCAATGAAAAGAATAAAATAAAATTTAAACATATCTGCAATATTTCCAAGTAGTGGCCATAAATTGATTTCAAATATATAAAACAAAACTAATTCAAACAAACAGAGTAATATTTATTTTCTTATACTGTCATCACCTAAAACTTCACACTCATAAATGTATGTTTCTATTTGTAAATCATTAAAATAAATGATCATTGTCCAACATCTAATTGAGCCAAGATAGACAATTATATTGGATGGGCTCGATGCATTTCCTTTTTGGATCTTCGAGGGCTCCTTGCAGTTATTTTGTCTATCTTGGAGCCCTAAAACATTTGATTACTCGCGCAATGAGAATAATAAATTAAGGCATCTTTGAACCCTAAAACATTTGATGAACCAAAGTATGAGAATAATGGAAGATATGCCTAAACTAAAATACATCATGAAACTAGATTTAGCAAAATCAAGATCATAACCAAATCATTTTTATGGAAAATATTAAGGCATCCATACTCCTTGAATTTTCCATTAGCTCCAACATATGGAGTATGATGTTGATCAGAATTTCGAGGGCCATAAAGAACCATGGCTCCCTCAATATCATCAAAGATAAGGTGACGCTTTATTTGTCCAGGGCTAATAAAGCTATACATGATAGAGCAATGAAGCTTGGAATGGTTCAACCCAATCAAATTCCCAATATCATGAACTACTACAGACTCAATATCGAAGACAACCTCATCATATGTCACCAACATGCCCAAACCTCCTGGTTATCCAGGTAAAATCATCCATGCTTTGATGGAAACACAAGTGGTAATGTGCCAAGAGGATCATCGAAAGACCATCATTTTGTGTGGTATCGTCCCATGAACTTAATCTTTATATTTTATTCCTTATTATAGTCATTTGTCTCTCGAAAATCCAACTAAACAACAAAAACCCATTGCTTGAAGGCCAAAGCCAATGCAGACCTAAGGAAGGTTCCAATATATAAGTATCATTATTTTGATACCACATCATTAGTGATTTCTTTAACCCATATATATGTTTTTTCAGCCTACATAGCAACTCTTTCTTCCATTGCATAACAAAGTCTTATCGTTGCTTCATGTATATTTATTCTTTGATATCTTCATGTAGGATTGTTGTCTTCACATCCATTTGTTCTAATTCAAGAATGAAAGACGAAACAATAGATAAAAGAAATATAATATAAGTTAACTTGGAAATAGGAGAAAAAGTATCACCAAATTCAATTCCCTTTACATAGGAATAACCCTTTTCTAATATTCAAGGTTCGTATTTCTCCATAGTACCTTTATTATTCAATTTATTTTTAAAAATTCATTTACTACCAATGGGATTTCTTCTCGTTGGAAAATCCACTAGATTCCAAGCCACATTCTTGTCCAAGTCTTCCATTTCTTCAAACATAGTATTTTTCTATAGTTTTCCATTCCTTGAGTCCACTACCTCGTTAATAGTTATATGGTCATCATTAGTAACCAAACAAGAAATTTTTTAATGGAAATTGGATGGAGTATACCTTTCTCATTTCCTCCTTTCTTCAACCAATCTCCTTAATGTTGGGGTCTATATTTTTTCTTCTTTTTGGTTCATGTTCCTCTATAGAGTATGATTCATCATCCTTCAATTCAATTCTTATCTTTTCTATTTCTTTCTCACTTTGTAAGACTTCCTATTTGACTTCTCTAAATACCACATCTATAATATACACAACCTTCCTAGTTTCTAGGTTCCAACGCTTATAACCTTTTATACCATCTTTTTATCTAATAAATATAGACTATTCAAATTTCATATCAAACATATTCATATCCTCCTTTGGAACATGTACATAAGCATCACAACCCTAACATGTTTAATATAATTATTCTTGCACAATCATACCTCATTTGGAGTCATGTCATCCAATGCTATTGAGGGTAATATATCTACCAAATAACACGTAATTTCCATTGTCTTTTCCTAAAATTCATGTCCTAACTCAACACGACTGAGCATGCTCCTTGCTTTCTCATTTAACCTCTTATTCATCCTTTCTAGAACTCCATTATGCTAAGGTATGTATGTATTATTATTCCTCCTTAATATACTTCTTACTAAACTCTCCAGATTCGTTCCCAAAAAATATTTCTACCATTATATGTTATAAACACCTTAATTTTATTCTCTATTTGACTTTCCACAAGAGACTTAAACTGTTTGAACTTGTCAATGACTTTAGATTTTGTCATGTGGAAATAAATCCATGTATTACTTGAGAAGTTGTTTATAAATGAGACATTGTACATAGATTTACCCATTGATGGAATCAATATGGGTCTAAACACACCACTATGCACCAACTGTAATATTCCCTATATCCTTGTAGAACTAGAGCATAATCTTACCCAATTTTACTTCCCAAAAAGAGAATCTTCAGAGAAATCAAAATCCAAAGAGAAATTAAACATACCTTCTACCACACAATTATTGTGTAGTACTTGAAGGCCCTTATCTCAGATATTTCCTAGCCTTTGATGCCATAGCGTAGTCATTTCTCTAGAAGATGCAAATTTATTTTGTTCTTTTGCTACACTCTAAGAACAAAGAATTTTTGTGCCCATGACTAAAAATACTTCCCAATAGCTTGTACATAGTTCCATTTTTAACTCCCCTCAACAATACCATTACTCCTTGAACCATATTGCTTGTATACTTTATAAGCATTACTTTTACACCTGTATCACTCAAATTACTTATAGAAATAAGGTTTTTGGCTAATCCTAGGATGCACATAACACCATGGGGTTTCTAGTTCTTCCACGCATGAGCTTCAACTTAAAATTTCCTTTTCCACTTATTCTAATTGTCAAGTCACCTTCTAAGAAAACATCACCATCGTTAAATCTTTCATATTTTCAAATCCACTCCATTTGAGGATTCATATGAAAGGATGTTCCTAAGTTGATGAGGCATGCCTCATGATCTACATGTCTACTTGAAGAAGCCAATTATTCATCCCCTTCTTTATATGAGGATTCTTTTGCTTCTACAAGGGAGAATCTTCAAATACATTCCATTTGTCAGGAATTTTGAATTTAAAATATTTCTTGCAATGCTCTTCTTTTCCACATCCCTAACATAGATTTTAGTACTTTCTTATATATTTATATCTTCCTCTAGATTTAAATCTCCCACTTGAGGACTTATTTCTATTTCTATTTTTAGGAGCGTCCACTTACGAACAAGGCATATCCATCTCATCTCTCCATTTTTTTTTATCTCATCTTTTCTGACAACAAGGATGAGACGATTTTATAAAACTTTAAAGTAGTTGCATTAACACCTATGGAAAAATCTAGACTATCCAATGAGTATGGTAGAGAACATAACAAAAAGTTGCACTTATATTCATCTAAAATCTTAATATCAATAGATAATAATTGACTTACCACAATATTGAAGGCATTTAGATACTTTGTCACTAAATCTCTGTCCTTCATCCTTAGGTTATACAACTTCTTCATAAGAACAATTTTCTCAATAGTTTCTTACATAAATATAAAGCCCACATCTTATCCCACAAATATTTTGTTGTATCTGCCCTTGAAACATTAGCAATACTGAATCTGAGAGACACACACATATTATTCTCTTTTCCTTTCTATCCAACCTCGTCCAATATTTTGTTGACATACTTGTTGGTGCAATACTTAGATCCTTAGTGATCCATTGACTTATGTCCACCCACAAATATTCCATTTTGAACATCCAGAGCTCAAATTTCTTCCATTGAATTTCTTGATCTCTCTCTTTGAATTGCTGAGCATTTCCTTTTCACCATAAGAATCACTTCCATAGATCTCCCACTGTAATAAGGTTTATCACATGTCTAAGCAAAACCCTTAGCGACAAAGGTGTCTCCCTAAATTCAAAATTGTTTTGATACTAAATGTATGCTTTAAACATGTGTAATTAATTACTACAAATAGATTCTTATGAAAACAAAAAATATGCTATTTAAAATACACACATAAACATATATATTTTATAACTGGGAAAATGAATAATATTTTTTAATATATATACTCTTCTACACAATATTACAATGGAATATATACAACATGGCATCCATGAATTGCAAATCATAGTTACTTAATAGAAACTACAAAACCATGGGAAAAACCACCATGCACACAAAACCACCTTTAGCAAAAGTTGTCTATCAAAAATTATAAAAAATAGATGCAAAAGATTTTCGAAAAATTATTTTCTGAGGGTGCTACCCCCAAAGAGTGAGATAAGGGGGAGCTACCACCCCCTTACCACACATTACACATTTTACAATGCGTGGTATAATCAAGCAAAAAATATAATACATACCCAACATTTGAATTCAAAAGGAAAGGGATCAAAATATCAGGATTCAAACTATTATAAATAAGGCATGGCTTCTAAACATTAATAACAACACTTGTAGTAGCTTCCTTAGATCATGAGATGGATGAAATATGCTTGATAAAGTCCCAAATATTAGAACAATGAAAAATATCTAGCTGATACATCCCATTATCTAATTTACCATACTTAGATCTAATCTAATCTAAATGCGGAGAGCATAGAGAAGAATCCAACTTACATGTTCATAGGTCTTCAAAAAAATAACTTTTAGGATTGTCTCCTTTTTCTTAGTAATTTTAATGGAATGCTTTATTTCTTACACCGATGCCACTACATGGTTAATGATTGACTGGGTTTCCAATCGTTCAAATTTATCCTTTCTACTTTTCTCACTAATTTTGAAATTTCCATAGTTAATAGCAGATATCAATTCATGTGTTTTGTGGAATTCTTCGCAGTACAGTGTGTTGCTCACCTTACCCACCAATAGAACTATTGTAAAAAGGTAGGTTATTATCCTACAAATGTAGATACTACTGCCCATTTCAATTTACGGCTTTCCGGAATTTAAAGTTGTAAGAAATTTTGACATCAAAAACAGGCAATAACGCATTCGTACAAAACAAGATTTCAGAATGACTGCAAGAAACTGTTGGCAACAATTTGAAACAAGATCACACAGAAATTCGCAGATGCAATAACAAAATCACTAAAAAGAATATTTTGAAATGACAAGGATAATGTGCTTAGGTGCTTTATAACTATTGCATTTTAAAATTACATTTCATCAAAATTTGAATAATAATATAAAAGTAACATTGACCATTGAACAATATCTTGCACGAAAACCCATGACATATATCTCGAATGAAAAATAAATCACAATTAGGAGGATTACAAAGGAGATCTTACACATTATTTTGTCGTCCAAATAGATTTGTTCCTGCCATAAGAGATAGTGAAATAGGCTATTTCTTGGAAGAGGGTGCATGCATGCTAAGGGTAGAAGTATCTTTTGATATGGCATCATTCATTCTATCTATTTTCTCAATATTTGGAACATATTTATATTTTGAAGAATCTTATGGGTAGGGCATCCAAGCATCTCCCTGAACGGTACCCAAGCATACCACTTTTAAGGAAATGTGTCACCCACATTCGGGAAATGTCTCCAATGCATTTTCATAAGTTTTTCCAAAGGGGGACATGTGGAAAATATTTATAGAAATTCCCCGTTGCCCTCAAATCATGAGAAACATGGGGGAATGGGTCCCACTCTTGCATACGTGTGCCTCATGGAAAATTAGTTCTACTAACCCCATAAATTGGATACTAGATGCATATTTTGAGAATATGATATTGAAAAGAAGGAAAAGGGGTAAGGGTTTCATCCAATGATCTCTTCAAAAAAGGTTTTTTTTTTCCTTTATTGGAAGCCAACAGTTAGATAGATAGTAAATCTAATAAAAGGTGTTTTTTCTTGGATTAAAAAGAGGAAATAATTGAAATATTGTGTTGAAAGATTACATAGGGTTTTCATACAAGTGATCCTTGTTATGTAATGTAGTCCTTACATAATATTGATGGTAATAGTCCATGTGATTTATCTTGGTTTTTTAAGGTTAGAGTATAAATTTGCAAACCAATCTAAAAATATCTTTTCTTTTAGACCTTCCAATTCAAAAAGGGAAAACTCGTCATTAATTTTTATTATTTTTTTAATTTCACATATTTTTAAAATATAATTAATTGAATAATTTGGATGTAAATATTATTATATGAAATGCAATATTTAATATTTAAGTAATTATTGTATAAAAAATATTCATTTCAAATTTAATATATATTTGAAATAAGTTAATATTATCATCTTTCATATAAAAATAAAAGTATAGTATAAAAACAAAAGTTTAAACTTAAATATATGACTCTAATTATTCATTTGTTGACTAGTAACAAAATAGTCTCTTTGGCACATGCATAATAAACAAGGTAAAAATAGATGCATGCACATTTTTATTATAACAATAATCTAGAATAAATCCAAATTACACAAATTGAAATTTTCTTTATGATTATGTTTTTTTAAGGTGGTTCACGAGAACTCGATGAACGATAAATCCATGGGAAAATCCAGGAAGATCAACCGAAAGGGATCCACCCATCGACCAAACTAGCAGGACCTAATCCCAAGGGCATCAAGGATATTTCACCCCGTGACCTCCCAACTGGCAAAGTACTTAGCAATAGAAAATCTTTACTCTTATGTTAAAATTCATATAATTCCATTTTATGTTATTGGAATTAGATTGAAATTCATATATATATATATATAAAATTAATTAATTAATTACAAATA